>CAUYRT010029231.1:0-33813 GCA_963574885.1 Lepilemur ruficaudatus
GTCTCGCTCTTGCTCAGGCTGGTCTCAAACTCCTGAGCTCAAACGATCCACCCGCCTCGGCCTCCCAGAGTGCTAGGATTACAGGCGTGAGCCACCGCGCCGGGCCGTAACTCCTTAATTAATTAATTGCCCTCAGCTCAAAATGTTCCTTAAGCCAACGTGGCATATTCTGGTCTCCCACACGTCAATTAGCAAATCCATTCCAGCAATTCTGACTACCTGTATACATGTCTGTCTTCTCTCTCCCATTCTTTTTTGAACTGGTTGACAAAACCTAACTGATTTTCTTCATCAATTAGTGAGTTAAATAAAATCTCTCACCTGTATTCATTGGATGTGACTCACAATTTTACCTTTTAGAAACTATGGCTCTTTACCTGCATACCCCTGCACCCCACTCATCCCAGCCCTTCATTGACTGCCCAGCCTCTTCCTCTGGGAGTCCAAGAGAGTTGTGACAGAGACAAATGCTCCCAGTTTCTCCTCCTCTTAGGAACTAATGCTAGATCTCCACGGGTGCTGGGACTTCGCTAAGTCCCAAAGCTTAGGACTCAACACTCTGTCTACTAGAGTCAGTATTGTCCAGGGTCAAGGGGCCCAAATACCTGCTTTGAGTCCGGTTGTGCCACTTCTTAGCTATGTGATACTGGCCAATTTTCTTTTGTAAGATGTGGTCTGGGCAATAGTGTACTGGGCAATAGTGTACAGCATCTAACTGTACTGTTAGATTTGTGAGGACTAGATCAGCGAGTGCCTGTAAAATGCCCAGCACAAGGTCTGGAATTCAGCACGTGCTTGCGTGGTGGTGACTGCTGGTATTCTGCCTTATCGCCAAGTGCTGGGTACTTTCCATGGTCTCCTTCCAGTCAACTCTGCACCATTCTCCACCCTTCTCTGTGCCCTAGGAGGCCGCTCCCTCAGGTTTCTGCCACCCATTCATGCCCTTCTCCCCCTTGGGAGTTGCCCTGGACTGGCAGCATCCCTCAGAGATCCCAGCTGCTCCTGGGCAGCTCATGCCACCTGCAGGTCCCCATAACTGCCCCTCCCTTCCCTTCGAGGCTTTTGGTAGGAAGAGCTCCCCGTCACCAGCCCTGGTTTTCCGCCATCCACACCCTGCCTGCCCTTTTGTAGAGAGTCCCTTTGCTAAAAATTCCTTGAATTACCCACCCTGAGAGCACCGTCTGTGTCCTTGCAGGACCCTGACCGACACAGTTACCAGCATTTTTAAACTCATTCCATTCATTCTGTTCCTTAAGGGAGTGACGCTTCTCTTGAGTCTTATGCAAACTGACAGCTGGATCCTTTGCTCCTGTTTCATCTCAGATGTGACTCCTAAGCCATGCTTGCAACCCAGGGAGGAAATGCCACCCGAGTCCCACACCAGAAGGCAACCTTCCTTTTTGTGACTGATCCCAATCACACACACCCCCACGCCAGGGAGAGAAGAGTGAAGAGACAAGGAGTCTACCCCAAGATAAGGTTGTGTAAACAGACCCTACTGAAACAATCCTCATCCTCCATTAGTTCCTCCACGTGTCCTAGTCGTCTCCCCACCATTTATCATCCCCTGAGTCCAAATGTTCTTTCCTTTGTTAAAAGGGTACATAAGCCCCCAACTCTAGCTGCTTCTGTGAGTTTCCGGGACCTCCCTTGCACATAAATAATAAAAACAATTTTCTTTTCTTCTGTCGATCTGTCTTTTGTTAGTTTCATTCACAAGCCCCCAGTGATTGCAACTAAGAGAGTAGAGGAAAAGTTTCCTCCCCACTAAGTGTCCCTGCTCCATCTCAGAGTAAAGATGACAGGTCCCTGCAATGGGTACTTTCTTCAGAAAGGAGCATCTTCAAATCTTACAAACCGTCTCTTGCTAACTGCATAACACCCGTGTTATTATGCCAATGTTACTGGTTTATGGAAAGGATGCAGACGACTTTCGCTAATTACTGGCTTCCCCTGTGCTTTGTCTACTATCCCTTAATGAGAGTTTAGTAAATCCCATAGCTTTCTAGTTATTTCCAGGGTTTTTAAAAGTCCAGCCTAGTTTAGAATTCAAAGATTCAATCTCATTTCTCAATATTACCCTCATCTCCCAGCCCCCAAGAGCTTACCTGGCTCTGACCCAAGGGGTCTTGGGGAGGAAGCAGATGTACTCTGTTCTTCAGCTCTCCCTCCGCTTGTGCTTTAGGGGTCGAGAGGCAGGCTGGGGACCAAGGCACAAGGGACGAAAGTCTCTTAACTGGTGCTCCAGCTTGTCTGGCCACTCCTTCTGCTGGGCTGGCAGCCAATACCTGCCTTCTCGTGGGGCAGATAACTAAGTTATACCCAAGGCCCTGGGAGAGGGGCCTCCCCTGACCCGAGACCCACAGTCTGCCTCGACACCTGCCAAGCGCCTCTGGGATAAGGACGGCTGCAGGGTCTTTGCTGCTCCTTCCAACGGGAGGAGTCCCGTTCCCTTCCTGCTGAGACTGGGCTGGCCTCAGTGACTTGTTTAACCGACAGAATGCAACAGAAGGAACATTCTCAGACATCAGAGGCAAGATCATAAGAAAACCCACAGCTGCCATTAAAGGCTCTTGGAGCCCTGAGCCGCCACTTAAGAAGCCTGACTCTCTGAGATTGCCATGCTGGGGGAACGAGGGCAGGTGCACAGGTCAGTGGTCCCAGCTGAGTCCAGGCTTCCTGCCGAGGCAACAGACTAGCCCTTTCACCAGCCGCGGACCACCAGAGGACCTCAGTGGATACCACGTGGACCAGCAGGGTCCCACCTACCTTGATTCCTGACCCACAACATCATGACTTACAACAAAACGGCTGTTGCTTTGAGCTGCTAAGCTTTGGGGTGGCCAATCCCTCAGCAGTAAATAACCAGAACACCCGTCCGCTCATGTCCTTGGTTCTAGAGCTCTCCCTTGGGTGAGTGGGTGGCAAGATGGCCCACATCGAGTCGCGCTCCTTCCTTGGTATCTGTGTGACTGTTGTCGCTCTGTGGTCTGCCCTCTCTCTTCCCATCTCTGTGCCCAGGGCCATGGCGATTCTGTTGGAATTCCCTTCTCCTGGCTCCAGGGATGAAGCCCACCTCTTCCATGCCCCGTGGGGAGGGAGGGAGAGACTAGGCCCGATGCCTCCTCACTCGGTCTCCTTGCACAGCGGGTGGTGAAGGGGTTGGAGGTCCGGCCCGGCTGCAGGATGACAGACAGTCCATCTGCTTCCTAAGTCACCTGTTTGGGGCCTGACACCTCTTTGTCTTCAACTTTGGATCCCAGTTGCCAGTCTCGAGAATAAACACACCTTTTTCTTTCCCACTTTAGGGTGGAAACTGAACAACGACAAAGGTGTCCAGCAAGCGGAGATCAAAACACCAGTTATTTCTGATAAAACTGGATTAAAAGATGAATTTGAATTCAGCCAAAGGACTCGCTAACACTGCATCCCGGAATGTGATATAGGTACCGAGCCTGTGTCAGGCAATATCAGAAAGTGCTGAGACTTCCTCCTACTCCGCCTCGGGGGTGGGGACTCTCAGGCTGGGACTCACGCTTCCAGCAGGCAGGCAGGTCCCCAGGGGGACAGATGGGAGCAGGCTGGGCTACCATGCCTCATCTGCCCCAAACTTGCAATTCAGACAATTCTTCCTCTTCAAACCAGTCAATGAAGGGACAGAAGGAAGCCAAGACTCTCCTGCCATAAAAACAAACAAAATGGGCTGGCCGTGGTGGCTCTCACCTGTAATCCTAGCACTCTGGGAGGCTGAGGTGGGAGGATTGCTCAAGGTCAGGAGTTCGAGACCAGCCTGAGCAAGAGTGAGACCCCCCCCATCTCTACTAAAAATAGGAAGAAATTAATTGGCCAACTAAAAATATATAGGAAAAAAAATTAGCCGGGCATGGTGGAACATGCCTGTAGTCTCAGCTACTCGGGAGGCTGAGGCAGGAGGATCGCTTGAGCCCAGGAGTTTGAGGTCGCTGTGAGCTGGGCTGACACCATAGCATTCTAGCCCGGGGAACAGAGTGAGAATCTGTCTCAAAAAACAAAAAAAAAGAAAATGAATACGGGAATAAGTATTTTTTCTTAACAGCCAGGTAGCTACCTTAGGGGACCAGTTAGTCCCACTTAATATCCTGCTGCGCACATCTCTGTCCTGTCACGCTGTCCTGTTGCGTATCTTCTGTTTTCCATTCCGGATTGCGCTCCATCCTGCCACCCCTGCCGTGTGCCCGAGCACGCTGTCCCTGTGAACTTCCCTCCACGAGGGAGGCGCCACTGCCCTTTGGATTTGGGTTCGGTGTGGCTGGTGCAGGCACTGGCAGGAGAGGACATGACAAGAGGAGGATGAGGGTGAGGTGTTTATCCCCCAGCCCCCTCTTCGCCGGTTTACTCAGACTTGGCCATGTCCCTCTATGGAAGCCACAGCTCCTGTCAGGCAGCCACCTTCTCTGGGTACCTGAAACCACCCTCCCCTCTACCCCATTTCCCTTTATATCTACAGGAGTTAACAGCTCTGGCTTTGCCTGGCATGGAATTTTCCTCCATTCCTTCCTGGTTTTCTTTTTTTTTTTTGAGACAGAGTCTCACTCTGTTGCCCAGGCTAGAGTGCCGTGGCGTCAGCCTAGCTCACAGCAACCTCGAACTCCTGGGCTCCAGCAATCCTCCTGCCTCAGCCTCCCGAGTAGCTGGGACTACAGGCATGCGCCACCATGCCCGGATAATTTTTGTTCCTATATATTTTTAGTTGGCCAATTAATTTCTTTCTATTTTTAGTAGGGATGGGGTCTCGCTCTTGCTTAGGCTGGTTTTGAACTCCTGACCTTGAGCGATCCTCCCGCCTCAGCCTCACAGAGTGCTAGGATTACAGGCGTGAGCCACCGCTCCCGGCCTCTTCCTGGTTTTCTTAAACCTTATCCTCAGCTGTGTAGAGTCCCTTTATTAAATAGTCAGCAAACTGCCCCATCTGCTTCGCGTCAGAACCCTGACTCTGTGTCTCTTTTACTAAAGGTGGTCCCTGCCGGGGGAAAGAGCATGATTCTAACCAGCCTCATCTGAAACCCCCAGTCCCATCCTCATGCTTTAACTTGAGCGGTGGGAATTGAGAATTCTCTCCTAGGAGGACATACTTCCATAACAGGCACAGAAATGTGTCACCCCCAAATTTTGAACAGTGAATGAGGGGAAGATAGGCGTTTTGGTCAGAGTTCTCTGGGAGACAGAACTGAAGGGATATATAGATACACCAAGAAGGATTTATTGGGGGAATTGGCTCACTTAATTATGGCACTGAGTCCCACGACAGGCCTTCTGCAAGCTGGAGAACAGGGAAGCTGGTAGGGTGGCCCAGCCCAAGTCTGAAGCCTCAGAACTGGGGGAGCCAATGGCGTAACTCTGAGCCCAAGGCTGCTAGCGTGAGCCCCAGAGTCCAAAGACCAGAGAACCCAGAGTCTTGACATCCAAGGGCAGGAGAAGAAGGAGAATTTGTCCTTCCTCCACCCTTTGTTCCCATCTGGATCCCTGGCTGCTTGGATGATGCCCGCCCACCTTGAGGGCAGAGCTTCCCCATTCAGTCTGCTGACTCACACTCTGATCTCCGGAAATGCCTTCACGCCACACCTGGGGCAGCCCAATCATGCCATTCAAAAGGAAAACCACTGGCATTTCCCTTTCAGGAGAAGAGGGACAGGCTCTGTACCCACGGAAGCACTGAGAATATGGGACGCTTTCCCTGCTATCTGGGTATCCCTTAATCTAGTCAAGTTGACACTCAAAATCAACCACCACAACAGGGTGTATCAGTGAAAACCTTGTGCCCTGCAGTCAGACAGCTTAAGCTTGATTTCCAAGTTTTGGGGGGCCTTGGACAAGCCCTCTTTCAACCCCGGCTTCCTTATCTGTACAATAACTGTGTTAATAACAGTTGCAAAGATGGATCAAGGTAATGCTTATGTACATAGTAAATGCTCATTAAACATTAGCAAGAAGCAGCACATACAATTGTGCAGGCATCAGATGCCCAGCTAAGGGGATGAAGGGAGGTTAAAGGGTACCCCAGCCCTACTCACCAAGCCAAGGGGGACGGTGCGCACTGTACCAGGCCTCTGTAAACTCTCCATAAGTGGTGGGTGCATTGGATCAAAATGTCCTTTTGAAATGTGGCCTCTGTAAATTGATACCAGAAGAGTCAGTTGAGGATTATTCCTTCTATCACCCGGTTCTCACCTGAGCCAGCCCTGGTGGAAGAGAAGACGGAAGACACGCAGCGACAGACGGAGCTAGAACTGCTCCTCGGTGCCTCCTGCATGTGAGTGTTTGAATGGGGAAAGCCATTTGATCATTAGAGATCCAATTTAGTGGTTTGCGAGAATTGGGCACCCCCCAGAAGCTCTGCTGCCACCGTGGGATAAGTTCTGAGACCAAGACTGATGGGTGAGCAACTTTAATTACCCGAGAACTATGTTAATGGTCCTTGGGGCATCTTATTGCTATGCTGACACTTGGGAACATGGCATTTTTCCCATTAAAATGCCAATTATCCTTGAGCACTTCTGCAAATCCATCAGCTGGAGGCGGCCGGATTGTGACGCAGTCGGATGGTTTGAGCAAACCTACAGATCAAGGGCATTTTCTCTGGCAGCCCATGACTGCTCAGAGTGTGGTCCCACCCCTGCCAGCTGTCCCCAGCCTCGAAGAAGTGCACACACACACACACTCCACTCAGCTGAAAGATCAGAAGCTCTGGTCCCAAGTAGCTGCTAGGGAAGAGGAAGTGTCAGGAGCTGGGAATGAGGAAGAAAATCAAGATTTGGAAAAGAGCCCCCCAGATGGAGCTTTTTTATTCATCTGGATAATTGAAAGCACAAGCCCAACAGAAAACACCTCTCGCTGGGGAAATTAGTTGATTTACCTCGTCTGGCTACCAGGAGAGAGGGTCTGCTCGCAGAATGCACACTGGCCCACGGCGATTCTCTGTGGCGGATTAGTTACACCCGAAGGGTTTGCTAACGCCGGAATTTGGAGGCTCAACTCGATGTGCGCTTCCCGGACAACTCTGCCTTGCCCCGGAAGCCTTGGGTCTGGCTCATCCCAGGTTCCTGCTTGTGGAAAAAGCACTGATGCCTGAGTGCCTGAGTCCTCTCAGGAAGGTGGTTGTAGACCCACTGGTCCTTAATTTCTTGGGGCTGTGTTTAAACTCAATTATAAATCTCAATGACATGCAGTAGAAGTTCGAGTTTGATTTGTTTTTTCCCCACTGGACTCTGTGACAGAGCAGCAGCTCGGGAGTGTGACTAAGAGCATAGATTATGGATCCAGACACCACGCTTCCAACTTCAGCTATGCCACTTACAAGCAAATGAACTTGGAGAAGTTATTTAACCCTCTCTGGGCCTCAGTGTTCTCATCTGTGAAATGGAAACGATAATGGAACCAACCTCTCACAATTGTTGTCAGGGTTAAATCTGTTAATATCTTACAAAGTCCTTGGAACACTATCTGGCCTGTTGTAAATGCTCTAATAGGGTAAATATTATTATGTGGGTGTCTAAACGGTATCAACAAATGCAATGGTTTAAAAATAATTTTTTTTAAGTTTTTCCACTTCAAAGGTGGTACCATTTTTATAACTGGAGAAGAGCTTGCTGTAGCATGCCATGGAAGGGGATGATCTGCCCCAGGGTCTGCAAAGGACTGACAGTCACGTCCCTGTAGCAGGTGCTATGTTCAGATGCCCCTTGCCAGGCCAAGGAGCCTGCACCCAGCTGCCACCCTGCTGCTGGTGGCTCACGCCTGCACCCTCCCGGAAGGAAGGCTGTGGCCGGCAGGAGGGGCAAACCCTGGGGTTACACACTCCCTGCAAATTCTCTGACATTCCTCTCATCAAAAGGCTCTCCCCTTGAAGGTGCGCCAGGCTTAATGATTTAACAGTTCTAAAGAGTAGGATAAGGTGGGAGTGATCCTGCATGCCACCTGTTGCAAGTTCAATGTGTCCTCCACAAAGACATGTTCAAGTCCCAACCACACTCCAACAGGGTCTTTGCAGATGTAATCAACTTTGAATGAGGTCATAACGGGTTAGGGTGGGCCCTAAGCCAGTGACCGGTATCTTTTTTTTTTTTTTTGAGACAGAGTCTCACTCTGTCTCCTGGGCTAGAGTGCTGCAGTGTCAGCCTAGCTCACAGCAGCCTCAAATTCCTGGGCTCAAGTGGTCCTCCTGCCTCAGCCTCCTGAGTAGCTGGGACTGCAGGTGCGTGCCACCATGGCCGGCTAATTTTTTCTGTATATTTTTAGTAGAGGTGCAGTCTTGCTCTTGCTCAGGCTGGTCTCAAACTCCTGACCTCAAGCAATCCTCCCTCTTCAGCCTCCCAGAGTGCTAGGATTACAGGCATGAGCCACCACACCCAGTCCCAGTGACCGGTATCTTTATAAGAGAGAGGAAGGGGAAATTTGAACACATAAAGGCAGACACACACACACACAGACACACACACACACACACACGGATGCCATGTGAAGTTGGAGGCAGAGATTAGAGGGACGCATATACAAGCCACAGAACACCAAGGACTGATAGCAACAGCAGACCAGATTCCGGACTTCTAGCCTCTGGAACTGCGAGAGAACAAATCTCTGTCACTTGGAACTGACCAGCCTGGGGTGCTGGGTTAGGGAAGTGCTGGGAGACTCACGGGCCTCCCAGTGGAGGCTGTGCGCAGCTTTGGCTTCCCTCTCTCAGTCTCTTTCTCTGTCTGGAATGTCAGCCTCCTGAGGGTCGATGCCTCCCTTGACTTGCCCACCAAGCTACTCTGGCTTTACTTCCTGGCGGCTGTGAGGCCTTGGGAACGTTGCTGTCTGTGGCTCAGTTTCCGCAGTTATCTAACGTGACGGCCATAGTCCCCACCCGATTGGGTTGTTGTAAGTCTAAGATAAATTAATACTTACAAGTGCTTCAAATACTACCTTGCCTTTGGTAAACATTCAGGAAGTATAAGCTGCTAGTACTTTTAATATTATGATGGAAACTCAATAAACAGCTACCAAGAAACTAAACGAAGGACTTCATTGATCTCTTCGTCCCATGATCTTAAGCATCCAAGACACCACTGAGAAAATCCCGAAGGCCTCTAGACAGCTAAAACAGATGTCCCAAAAGCTAGTGGTAAAGCCCATCCAATTAACTTATAGGCAAGCACTTGGGCCATTATTCAGAACCTAATTACTTAATAGTCTTAGCAGATATTTATTAGTCACCCGACACCCAGCAAAGCATCGTGCTGGGTGCTGGAGGAAGGGGACAGAGAGACACGACGGTGAATTAAGCTCATTATCTTCCGTCAAAAGAGCACGCCGTCTAGAGGGGGCGATACAGCAGCCACCAATCACACAATTACAGGAGTGCGAGCAAGGCGGGTGGAGGTGGAACAGCGCGACGGTGACAGCCAAGGTGGCCGGGCTCAATTAGTCACAATTATAACTCGCGTAACAAGCTTAATTGTCTGGCTTCCTGGTCCATAATGGATTAGAAACAGCATGTTAGAAGAGAAGAAAGGAGGGGCTGTTGCTGGAGGCGGGGACGATGACAACGGTGAAAAGTGACAAGCAATGGGAAGAATCGAAAGTTTTAAATCACATTGAAAGTGGACATAGCTGAAGCACAGTGACGCCATTTGGTGCGGGGACAAGTGCCACGTGAGACAGGAGAGGCCGTACAGAATCGCAGTTAAGACACAACTTCGGGAGCCTGGATGCTGGGGATTGAATCCCAGCACCGTCACTCACTGTCCCTTGAGTGAGTGACTTAGCCTCTCCGGCGCTCAGTGTTCTCACCTATAAGATGAGGATGATAGTAGCGCCTACGTCGTAAGGTTGCTATGAGCATTAAATGCGTTGATATCGTTAAGTACTTAAGCAGCGTGCAGGGCACACAGCGCTTCTGATTCCTGTATCCGACAGGACAGAGGTGGTCTGCTGCAGTAACAAACAGCCCCCCAGTCTCAGAGGCTAAACGTAAAGACGGTTTACTTTTCACTCGTGCTCATGTCCATCCTGGGTAGGCCGGGACTCTACTCGGAATCATTACTATCTTCCCTCTGGGACCCAGGTTCACGGAGCAGCCGCTGTCTGTTACAACATCTCCTGCTGTCTCTAGAGAAAAGGGATCGTTCGCGGACAACTGATGGTTCATCCCAGAAGGGACCCGGCTCACAGCTCATCGGCCAGTGCTGGTCACTTCCTGCTGTGTGCCCAGAGTGGGCACAATCAGAATGTCCCTTTAGCAGTGCGAACCACTACGCGAGGGCTTCTCAGTACTGAGACATCACATGGTCTGACATCTGAGACATCATCACACTGTGGCCACAGAGTTTAAAACTGATGGCCTCATGAGCAAAGGCCACTCCTCTGAGAGGAGGTACAGATACCCCTGGCATTTGGTGGGTTGAGGGCCGAAAGGAGGGGCAGTGAGAACGATTCATTTGTGGGACTATTGCCCACGGTGGCGGACATTAGGCACCCATGACTCCTACTCACTAAATGTCAGTACTGGCCGTCCTACAAGTCTCTGTGACAATCAGTAATGCCCTAATCTATGTCCCAGTACTTCCTTGGGGGGCAGGGGAGCTTCCCCCTGTTGCCTAAGAACCACTGACAAATGTTTACCTATACGGTATTGGTTAGAGCCGGAGCTGGTACCCAAACACGCCTCCTGCCTCCTCGATGACTGATTAGGACCCTACGTTGTGTCTGTTGTGGGGTGCTGATGAAGAATCAGAGATCAGCGTCTACACGGTCCCCACAGGTATGAGTTGGACCCATGACTGTTCTGCTCCTAATTTGCCTGCTCCTTAGGAAACCTTGGTCATTTTTTGTCCTTGGATCCCATGAGATACTCCTGTATCTGCTCCATAAATAACCCATTTTGCTTAAGCTAGCCTGAGTAGGTTTTTGTCACTCTCAACCAAATTACTTCTGACTAGGATGCATACCTCCAGGGAACATTTCTTTCAAATAGGATTAAAAATTTTAAATGCGTTGCTTGCAAGGATAAACTCCATTTAGCCGAACAATTCACTTTTGTGGAAACTTTCCTTTTTTCACTCAATCCATCAGTGAACTATTGATGTGTGGCTTTGCAAAAATCAGCTACCACAGACGGAGGAGAGTGATGTGTATTCTGATAAGGAACATTCTGGAAATAGCCTCAGGAGGGTTTCAAGAAGGGGCAGGGACGAGAGGGTCAGCTGTGGGATTAGTATCTCCGGGTCCCACATGCAAATGAGCACATGACACTAACCGGAGGCATGCATCTCCCTGCCACATCTCCCTGCCACGGTGACAGGACAGCCCGCTTTATGACTTTTTCTTCTGTTAATGGATAGCAGTTCTTTCAAGCTCCAGAGAAAAACTGACATGATCCATAAAACAGAAAAATAAGATGATATTAAACCTAATACCAGCGTTCAAACCAAATTTGTAAGACATTTTTTAAGTGAGAGATTTCGCTTAAGCATTATAATAATCTACGATAAGGACGAGGTCTCCTGCAAAGGTTTATTTCGTGCTGGTGAATGATCAGCGATTATCCAAGCATCTCTCTTCTGTCCCTGGGGCGTCCCGGCGCACTAAATTGGGATTTCACAGGAAAACTGTGGGTTTGCTGCGTGCTCTGTCACTAATCCTTCCTACGCTTTGTATAGGCGTGTGCTACGTGCTTTGGGGACGTAAAGGTGACCAAAATTAAAACTTGAAAGAGCTCACTGTGATTCTTTGTGTCAAGAAATTGCATTCATTCTCACAGCTCTGGAAGCTGGGAAACGGAAAAAAAAAAGAAGAAGAAGAAATAATAAAAAAATTTAAAAAAGAATGAAAAAATTGCTTTCAATTCAATGAGCACCATTTAAAATAAAATAAAATACTTAATAGGAATTGATAATGATGATAATAACACATAAAACTGAGACTGTGGGCTGGGTGCGGTGGCTCACGCCTGTAATCCTAGCACTCTGGGAGGCCGAGGCGGGAGGATCGTTCAAGGTTAGGAGTTCGAGACCAGCCTGAGCAAGAGTGAGACCCCGTCTCTACTAAAAGGAGAAAGAAATTAATTGGCCAACTAAAAATATACAGAAAAAATTAGCCAGGCATGGTGGCACATGCTTTTAGTCCCTGCTACTCGGGAGGCTGAGGCAGGAGGATTGCTTGAGCCCAGGAGTTTGAGGTTGCTGTGAGCTAGGTTGATGCCACGGCACTCTAGCCCGGGCAGCAGAGTGAGACTCTGTCTCAAAAAAAAATAATAAAACATTGAGAGTGTGTTCATTCAGAGCCAGGCGCTGAGGCAAGCACTTTCTGTGATTCACATCAGAATGTTTCTGTCTGCATGCTGTGAAGCTAGTGCGCCTGGGTTCAGAGTCAGGCTCTGATAGTTACTTGCAGAGTGACCTTGAGTTAGTTCATTTAAACTCTTCGGTGTCTGGGTTTCCTTTTCTGAAAAATGGCTTTAAAAATGGTACTAGGCCAGGCGCGGTGGCTCACACTTGTAATCCTAGCACACTGGGAGGCCAAGGCAGGAGGATTGCTTGAGCCAAGGAGTTTGAGACCAGCCTGCACCAGAGTGAGACTCCATCTCTACAAAAAATACAAAAATTAGCCGGCATAGTGGCGTGCACCTAGTCCCAGCTTCTCAGGAGGCTGAGGCAGGAGGATCGCTTGAGGCCAGGAGTTTGAGGTTGCAATGAGCTATGAAGATGCCACTGCACTCTAGCTCAGGTGACAGAGGAAGACCCTGTCTCAAAAAAAAAAAAAAAAAAGGTACTAAATAAGTTTAACAGGGTAAAGAGCCTAGAAAAGTGTCTGGTGCAAAGCAAATTCTCAAAAATGTTAGCCTTTGATTATGACTTTATGACTCACAGTCCAGAAATGGGTCTCAAGTTAGTCTATCATGCAGGTGGGACTCACTGGGGCCAAGGCCCCTGTGTGGTCTGACCACTGCTAAAGAAAAATTATCCCGACACTCATGAGGCACACTTGATTCGAGGGGGTACTACAGTGGGATTTTGCAGTAGGGAAGAGAGCCTCGCCCTCCCAATGCCTGTCCCTTCTTCGTGGTCCGTGCAGATCCTGCCGTTGGAAACAGCTCTGACAATGGCTCTCCCCTTCTATGACTCTGTGCTTCTCTTCCTATGGTCTCCCATAGGATTGATTGCCTGAATTTATCTTATCCAGCAGATACTCATCTTATCCTGCTTTATATTGTCATTGAGTTATTTGACTGTTTTTTTTTTGAATGGGTACACATGTCACAACAGTGGTTAGAATGGAATTCGAGACACTTCTCTGTCTTTACCCTCTGCCACTCCTAGAATAGAGCCCTGCACATGTGCAGGTTTTGGGACATAAATTAATGAGCGAATTAGTACAAAATTTGGCAGCTAAAACATCTGGCTAATTGGCTGACTTTCCTACCCCTCACTGTCCTCTTTTGGCTCTTTTAAACTTATATTTGGAAGTTAGAAGCAAATTAGCATTCACCATCAATATGCATGATGAAGCGGTTTTCCACGTGTCTCGCTTAGTACCCGTGAATCTGTCCCCTGTGTAGGGAGTGATACATGGTATTTCTCTCTCTCATCCTAACTCAGAGGGCCTGTAACACGAGCTGAAAATATGAGGCAATTAACCATGTAATTCAGACAAAATCGCCTGGAAATGTACTTCGTGAGTAGGTACACAGCCCAGTAATGGAAGACTAGAAAATTCATCCATGATAGATAGGGAATCATTTATTAGCGGAAGCGTGGGCTGTGCCGGGAACATTTCTAATCTGTTAAAGTCAGCATCTTAGAGGGAAGCAGGCTTGATGAGACACTCTCCCTTGATGTCACCAACCGGAGACGGAATCCGGGACTGCGAAGAGAGGATGCGGCGCTGGTCGGTGCGGGAATGGTTTTGCTCTGCATTTTTTTGTGCTGGCCGGGGTTGTGGGGTGGCAAAGGACAGAGGCTACGTCACAAAATCAGGCCAAATTAAGGAGAAATAAAGCAATTATTGGGAGCTATGGCATAGCACTCAGAATTGAAGGAAAAGCTGGAAATTGAGGCTTCGGAAAAAACTAGAACGAGGGAAGCTCTAGGTTTCTGGGTAGCAGGAACTACCACTTGGACATTTTCACTTGCAAGCCCCTGTGGGACCTGCCAGACTCCCTTCCTCCTGGGTGCTACCGTCAGGATCAATCAGCTCCAACCACTTTCTCCGTCACTTGCCTTCTGCCACGTGCCTTAAACGGGCATCTGTTGCGTGTAGATTTGCATTCGATTTTGGTGGGTCTTTTCAGTACCCATTCATTCATCTAACATGTATCTCTTGAAAACTGTATGTTGCTGTCTGTGGCTCAGTTTCCTCAGTTATCTGACGGGACGGCCATAGTCCCCACCCAATTGGGTTGTTGTAAGTCTAAAATAAATTAATACTTACAAGTGCTTCAAATATTACCTTGCCTGTGGTAAACATTCAGGGAGTATAAAGAGTATTTTGAATTACAGGCCCTTCAAGATCAAAAAGCATTGAAAGGGGCTTTCGCTCTATCAGCATAAACTGGACTGACAGATCAAAAGAACAGTTGACTTCCCTTCCCCTCCCTGTTATTTCAGTATATTGCAGAAAAAATGATCAAGAATGCAACCAGACCTGGCCCGATCATTTTAAATGTAATACCTGTCTCTCAGGTTAATTTAATCTGCAAAGAGAATCATTTACAAGTCAATCTGTTTCCCTCATCCATTCATTCTCCCAAGTATTTATTCATCCTCCCTAACAAGCATTTATTGCCCATAAACAGAATTACCTATATTCCTCATCTTCCCCTCCCCTCTGAAATGAGGGCATATAAATTTCTGGACCCCACTGGGACATTGAGTAATCACTCTATGACTCTCTGCCGATGCACACAGTAAATAAACCTCTTTATCTCGTAATCTGCCTTATTGGGAGTTGATCTTTCAGTGAACCATCAGGGGGGACGGGGCATTTCCCCTCACCCCCACACTATAATTACTCCTTCTGCAGCTGCTACCCTCTGAGTTTTGGACAGAACTCAAAATGAATGTTCTGGAGCCCTAGCTGGGTTGACGGATTGAGAAAGAGAGAGCCCTCATTGCTCCTAGGATAGCTTTAGAATGGATTTAAACAGCAAAATTGTTCAATGGATGTGATTTAATTTGTTTCCCCAAAATAGCCATGTTCCTCTCCCATATCGCTGCCTCGATTTGCATATGTCACCTGCAAATAGCCACAAGTTAATAGATGGGGGTGGGAGGAGGCACGTTAGAGCAGATGAGTAGGTGTGCCAGCCTGTTTTTAATAACTAATCATGCACGGAATTTGTCATCACCCTCTAACTTAATGACAGTTGACGATGCCAGTTTCCCATCGGTGTCAGCCCATCAGGGTGAGACTACGTTTGCTCAAATGAAGACATCACCTAAGCACAGAATCAGCAACATCAAAGGATTGGCTGCGACTGTCAGTGGTTCAACGGGGAGACGAGGGGAGGGGGTGGGACCGGCCCCCAGGATTCAAATCACACTTTGATCTACAAGCTGGAGAGATAAGAAGCAGCCCAGGCTTTCCTGGGCAAAGGCAGTGCATGCCACGCACGTGGACTGGGGACCTGGGGGCCGGAGGGAGTGGAGACAGAGACGGATGGTTGACAAGCACTTCCCAGAGACCAGCGTGACAGATACGTTTTGACTCAATCTGATAGGACCTGATACCCACAGTAGATTCTCAGAGCTTTACCTCTCCCTTTGGAAGTTCCTCCAAATGTCTGATTTAAATTCCTTTGTTTCAGTTTGAGCCAGTTTCATCTCGCTCTTTCTTTTCCAGAAAGTTGCTTCCCACCAGCCAGTGACATGATTCCCAAGGACACGGACACGCAACAGATAAACAGCTTGACCTTGACCCCTCCTTCCAGAGGCTCTAGCAGTTTCTGCCCAGACCCCCTTCTTCAGGAACCACCCTCTCTGCCGCTCCGCCCTCCTGGTGGCTGTACTTTTGCTGAGTCACCCCGCCCAGTGACATCCGGCTCTAGCTCTCCGATCAGATCCTCTCCCCTCAGACCCGAGCCGTGGAGAAGGAAGCTGAGTCACGTCACAGCAAAGCTCTGAAGGGGGTCAGGTCGTGCCACCCCCCAAAATATGCCACGTTGACATATTGAGTATTTTGAGCAGGAGGTGCTTGAAAAACAGCAAGGCACAGAGAGGCTGCCTCTGAACTGCCCTCATCTGCCCAAAGACAGATCCTTCAAAAGGAATTCAATTGTCACCAATCCCCTCCCTGGGAGTTTCCTCAATGAAGATCAAAGACTTTTGTCCCACGGGAGACTAGAAGTTGACGCCACTCCCAGACAAGCTCTGTCACAGTCCGGCATATCCCCCGTCTATTTTCCTAAGGGCCCATTCATCTTCCCCAGAACCATTTACTCTCGCCTAAGTGACCTGCCTCTCCCTCCCCTGCCCCTGTGAAGACGGTATATAAGCGCCCAAATCTCGCTGCTTTTTGGAGGTGTTCAGTTTTTTCCTGTGATGCGCTCATTCATGCACGCTATAGTAAAAATCAGTAAAATCTGTATAATACCTTTTCTTCTTGTGAATCTCCCCATTGTCAGTGAATTTTCTAGCTCCAGCTACGGAACCTGGGATGGTAGGGGGAAAGTCTCTCCTCCCCTATAGCTCTCGAGAAGAAACCCCAAACTGGACAGATCCAGCTGGCAGACTTGTTTGATTTGGCCTGCACAGTTTACAAAAAATTGGAGACTTTGCTAAAACCCCAGATTTTTGGTTTCTGTTAGAAAATTGGATGATCTGGCCACCGCAGGCCTGGGTTCCTGAGAGGCAGCAACCATCTGGAGCTGAGACGCACCCTCTTTAGGGGGGTCCTGCACACTCCAGCTCCCCGCAGTTCCTGCCAGGGCATTAGGGTTTGGGATTCTGCTCTAGAAGGAAAACTCTCAAATACTGGTTGAAGCAGCCCTGGTATCTGCTCTTTAAAGGCCTGTCCAGCCTATTGATGGAGTCCATGAGGTACCTCTGTAGCTGTTACAAGTTGAACTGTGTCCTTCCCATGGCCCCCATTCATAGATTGAGGTCCTAATCCCCAGTATGTCAGAATGAGACTGCATTTAGTGATAGACTGGTAAAGTGGTCATTCAGTGAAAATGAAGTCACTGGCGTGGACCCTGACCCAATATGACTGATGTCCTTAAAAGGACAGAAAGAGATGCCAGGGAGGTGCACGCACAGAGCAGAGGCCCCGTGAGGACACAGGGAGGAGGCGGCTGTCCACAAGCCAGGAGGAGAGGCCTCAGAAGGAGCTGACCCTGCCAGCATCTTGACCTCAGACTTCCAGCCTCCAGAGCTGTGAGACAATGGACTTCTGTCGTTTAAGCCGCCCAGTTTGTGGCGCTGTGTTTTGGAAGCTCTGGGAGGCTAATGCAGTCTCCCGCCCCCCCTCTCGTCATTTCAAGGGGCTCAAGTTTCTTTCCAGCACTTGCAACCAAAGAGTTCCAACCAAGAAACACGCTTTCTCCTGCAGTCCGATTATGGGTCCTTCATTTTGCTCAGTGCCCTTGAGCTTTTAATTATATTTCATCAGAAGCCCTACATGTGAATGTTCGAGTCAAGGTCTCGGTGTGAAGAGGTGGAAAGTCACACGCGGAGACAAATATCCATCCCTTCCTCTACACCTCTGCTTAAGTAGCTCTGCAACCTCTCAGGGCGGGTTGACACATCTGGCTATGGCGATGGGACGGTTGTTAATCTCCACCTCGCTGGAAAACACGCACGCCTGTCTGAAAGAGCTCAAGTTTGCATCCAGATCCTGCCTTTTCGGCGGGGACCATAGAGAAATCAAGGAAAAGAAAATTGAGTTTTGGGCAGGTGAAAAAAAATCATAATTTTTTAATGCATAAGGCACAGATAGACATACAACACACAAATAGATACAGAATATCTGTCATTTTGAAGTTGCATGGGGAGCATCAAGAAAAATATGTCTAAAAGGACTCTTTAGGGAGCTGAAAAACACTGGTCTATGCTCAGCGTACTGTTAATATTCCTTATTTTTTTGCAGGGCATTGCACTGTGGAGCCTATTGGCTCTCAGGGCCGTTATGTAGTCATGCTAATGTGGACTGTTTTAGGGATTCTCAAGTAGGCGAGCTACCCTTCTACCCAGGGTAAATCAAGCATAGACAACATCATCCAGTCTTGATGACTGAAGCATAGGCTTGAAAAAGCAGGAACTTGTGAGGGATGGCAGACTCAGTTCCATGCCTGCGCCAAAGCATCCCCTCTACCTTGTTTCTTGCTAGCAAAGTCACCTCCCAGGAGAGAGGCTGAACACACTAGATACATACTTGTTTCCCCAGCCTCTTGGGCAGCCAGGCCATAACTATGTATGTAGCCCAGTTGCTAGAGATGGGGGCTTCTGGGAAAAGGACTCTTAACCGACAAGAAGAGTTTCAAGGGGAGAAGACTTTCTGTCAGCTGGTTGCTGTCACGTCCCATGTGAGAAGGGAGGTGTTACATGTGGGAATCCAGAGATGGCAGCTTCTGGGGGACAGCAGTGTGAAGTCTTGATATGTTTGCCGCCTGATCCATCCTTGATCTGCTCTGTATCACAGGAGGCTGATCTTCCAAAGGGCCCTGGTTTGTGGCTCCAAGTCGGGTGTGGCCAATGGGAGGTGGTGGGGTGGGTGTGGCCAATGGGAAGCGCTGGGTGGGTGTGGCTCTGTTGTGAATGAGAGGTAAGAGGAAGAAAAAAGGCAGAATCTTTCTCCCCCTGACTCTGTCTCAGGCAGCTTCTACCTGCTTCTACCACGCAGGCCTGCCATGGCTCCAGCCTCTGCAGGATGACTCCATCCCCCAGACACTGGGAACACCACCCCCTCCCTTTGTCCCTCCAGCCTAGCAGTGGTAATGTCTTCCTGCTATTGCAAGTCCCTGGGTTACCTCCCAGTTCCCTGCTGTTTGCTTCCCAGCCTCATCTTTCATCTGTGCAATCAGTTTCTTACATTAAATTCCCTTTGTTCAAATACTTAGAGCAGGTTCTGTTTTTCCTGGTTGGACCTTGCCAGATACGCACAGCATCAAGGATTAACAGAGACAATTTTAAGGCCAAATCACATCTGAGGCCTGCCAGGCAGATTTATTGTCAAATCCTGAAACTGCAAAAATAGGACAACCTTCTTCAGAAACACCATCTGGTACCACAATATTCCCCTAATGTCTAGCCCAAATCCCTGCTGTGATGCAGTTTGCATCTGATAACCAGATAGAACCCAGCCACTTGGCCTCGGGAACTAACGTGAGCACTGGTGTTAGTGGGTCCATGGGCCATACCTT
The DNA here is from genome assembly GCA_963574885.1 of Lepilemur ruficaudatus. NCBI lineage: Eukaryota > Metazoa > Chordata > Mammalia > Primates > Lepilemuridae > Lepilemur > Lepilemur ruficaudatus. The sequence continues at coordinate 19,376 of CAUYRT010029231.1, forward strand.
AGTACTACCAGGAGCCATAGTTATGTTTATGGGAGAAGGAAAGGAAAAGGTTGGGAGAAAAAGGGATATTTCTAGGCAGCCACCATAATTGGATGGATTGATCCAAATTCCAGGTTGTCAGGCCCCATACTTGGCTTCCAAGGGAGGCAGCAATTTCTGCTTCTCCTCTGCCTCTTTCTTTGGGACTTAAAACAGTGCCTGCCACGTAATGGCAGAGATAAGAAATATTTGCAGAATTGCATTTGTCTGTTCACTCATTCATTCGTTAGATACTTGCTAAGTACCTGGATGATTTTTGATGGCAAATGACAGAAACCCAACTCAAATTGGCTTGAACCTAAAAGGGATCATAGTAACCCACATGAGTGAAAAGTCTGAGGACATAATAGCTTCAGGGATGGCTGGATCCAGATGCTCAAATGCTGCATCAGGAGTTGCTGTCTCTCCATTTCTCAGCTCTGCTTTCCACCGTGTTGGCTCCATTGCAGACAAACTCTTCCAAGGGCAGGTAGCGGGAAGGCTCCCGCTGATATGCTAGCAGAACAATAATTATAGAGGAAAGGGAGAGCTTGTCTTTTACAATATTTTTAGCAAAATCTAGGGCTTGCCACTCACCAATTCTGATTGTCCTGGGTCTCCTGCCTCCCCTTAGCCAGGGCAGATGTTGGTTCAAACTCCCCGCAAGACTGTCTGCAATGGGGGAGAGGTGGTTCCCCCACCAAAAAAAACAAAAACAAAAACAAGTGCTGTTATCAGCAGAACAACTATGGATGTTGGGTAGGCAGAAACTACAAATGGCCACTATGGGGACATCTATGTGATAGGCACTGCAGGCCAAGGGGACACATCATAGTGTCCATGTTCTCATGGTGCTTACGTTCCAGAGGGAAAGCTGGCAAAAACCAAATAATTAAAATCAAGGACATGAATCTTGTCATGGTGGAAGTACAGGTGGCAATAGGGTTGGCCTCCTTGAAATGTGATTTCAAAGGCTGCCATTTGAAAACTCTGATGCGGCCAGTCTGGAACTTAGTAAATTGGCTTTGTGCCCACATTGGACACTCAGAGTTTCAGTGATGTCTTCCAGAAATCTTTGCCGGAGCCGCAGTCCGTAACAGATTGTGCAGTTTACACGAGGTGCCAGGAGTCTCTGGGAGAATGGACCGTAAGCAATTTGGTCACACGGGGGCGGGGGAGGGGGTGCGACAAGGAACGGGATGGGTGGAACCGAAGTGAGCTTTGGATCGGCTTCCAACTTTCAGCCAAGTTGTGCCATTGGTTTTTTTCCCTATAAAACTTTTTAATTCTGAAATATCTAGTTTCACATGAAGTTATAAGAAGCAATACAGCAATACACGTTTCCCTAATTTCCCCCAATGGCAACGTCTCGTGAAGCTCTAGAATAGGAGCTTATTATAGACAGCAAGGTGGAAAAGACCAGAGGGAAAAAAGTAAGTAAGCAATTCAATAAGCAAGAGGGCTAAAATAACCAAGGCTCTGATGGAATTGTGTGGAGATGCGTTTGGGAGGCAGGTGCACTCTGCCACGTGACGTGGTCTAGAAGGCTGCGCCGAGGGGTGACTTCTCATCTAAGGCATCTCTAGCCACCAACTTGATGTTCCACCATCTCCTTTTCTGTGCCTGTGACAGACATCTTTAATCGATCGGCACAGTCATCCCCGCTGATCCTTGGGGGATATGTTCAAAGACCCCCAGTGGACGCCTGAACCCGCGGACAGTCCGGAACCCTTACCTCTACTACGTGCAAAATTTCTTTTTTCTTCTTAACAGTTTCACGTACAGTAGGTTCATTCTTACCGTAGATCTTAGACATCTGAGCATGTGAGTTTTTTTCTTTCCTTAGTAAGTCAAGAACTTTCACCTTTTCACTTAAAGGAGGCGCTTTCTGGCTCCTTTGTCATCTGCGAATCACCCGCATCCCTGCTCTTGCACTTGGGGTCCATTGTTAAGTTAAAGAAGGGTCCCTCGAACACAAGCACTGTGATGTTGTCATAGTCGGTCTGATCACTGAGATGCCTACTAAGCGCCTGACGAGTGCGTGGCATCTACGGCCTGGAGGCGCCGCACACAGGGATGATTCACGTCCTGGGTGGGACGTGGCAGGACCCTGGGAGATTTCGTCAGGCTACTCACAATGGCGAGCAACTGAAAACTTAGGGATTGTTTATTTCTGGGATTTTCCATTTTCAGGCTGGGGTTGACTACAGGTAACTGAAACCACGGATAAGGGGGGACAGACTGTATACATCCTCAGAATCCTTCTCAACACAGCATTCTTACAGCCATTCCTATAAAAGTGGATGTAACACGTGAGAGGAGACTTCTTTGCCTCCTTGAAAGAGTATTCCTCAAGGAACATCGGGTGAGAATGAACAGACCATCCTCTCGTAAGACATAGCAGATATTATACAACTCATTGGATCAATAAACAAATCCAAGGGCAGCCTTGAATTTGTCTCAGGTCTTGTAACCAGGGAGGGCAGAGTAAGGATGAGGATGTAACTGACACAGGCACCAGCATAACTGAGCCATTCTGGAACCTAGGGTGCCACAGGGTTAATGCCGTGCTCGGTAAAATGCAGATTCCTGGCTCTTGCCCCCAGAGTCCGTTTTGGTAGGTCTAGAGTGGGACTCTGGAGGCTGTGTTTGCAACATGCATCCCAGTGCTTCTGATGTGGTGATCCATGGCCCAGACTCTCATCATCACTGGTCTGACTTTGGGCCACCAATTTTGCTTGTTTCCATATCTGACCAAAGGCTCCTTCCTTCCCACAGCTGCATCTAATTCACCCACTTATTCTCATCTAAAGGCCCAGGACCCCAGGTGAAAACTTTCCCTTTCTCCCTGGCAGGGCCTTTGCTAGACCGTAGAGTTACTTTGTGCAATTTAGAGAGTGGCACCCCTTTCTTAAGACGTTTTGGATGCCATCTTCCAGAAAATGATCATGATAAATATTCAAATCTATAATGTCTGTGATGTGACTGGCTCACACTAGAGTTGTGCAGTGTACAGCCTGTACAACCATACCTGATGGTTCTGTCTTTCTCAAATTTCCATCTCACTGCTTTTCATTGCATTGAGAACTTCTCCTTGGCAGCACTGCTCTCACCCGCGACTTTAAATTTTAATATTAGTCATGTCTCTTTCCCCTGCCGGGGTGTAAATAGGGAATGTGCCTGGTTTTGTCCACGTTCAAATCCTTAGGACCTGGGATTATGCTTGCCTCATAATGGTCATTTAGTTAATGTTCAAAGAGCTTTTGCTCCTACACAGCTCTCGAAGTCTTTCTAAAAGAGCGTTTTCCCTGAGTCTTTCCTAACTTCTACGTGTCCCCAGCACCAAAGACGACCCTGTTGTAATACACGTCACGAAGTATGGCCACTGCCTGGTTTCTTGTCTCTATTTTAACCCACCTACCCCCTAACATGCCAACAAACTCTAAGCTCCTTTGGAGCAGGGGCTGTGCCTACTTTGTTCATCTTTTGTCTTCCTGTGCCTGGCCTCGCACCTGGGAGCTACTGAACCACGTGCTACACACCTGGGGGAAGAGAATGCTGCCAGTCTGCCCAAGAGGGGCAGGTGTGGAGGGGGGTGACCCTGCTCAGAGGCCCCTCTTCAAGAGCCCCTCACTGTAAGGACAGTCCCCGGCTCACCCCACAGGGCAGAGCTCCCGTTGAGCCAGCAATGGCTGTAGTACAAGCCGCTTCTCATCCCGACCCTATTGCCTGATAGGAGAATGAATTTAGGGCATTGTCTTTCAAAGAATATCTTTATTCAGTCCCTGCCAAGTTCCTATTTAGCTCCTGCCAGTTTCCTGCAATACACCCCCCTAACAAGTGTGGAGACCCAGAAGCCAGAGGCAAACAGGTGCCCCAGAATGGGTTGAACTCGCCATCCTGGGCAGCCCTGGAACCCACTTTCCCAGGCTTCACCGTCAGATCCCTGCAGAATAATAAGACCCACAAATCTTTTGTCTGGAAAATTATCTTCCTGTAACACTGGAAGCTGTTACCATGGAAATAAAACAGCCTATTAGCCCAAATCTACCAAAACACGGGAGAAGCCCAGCTGCATTTCCGAGGCCCTTCATTAATAAGGAGAAAAGCAGATTAACCTTTAAGAGAATTGACAAGAATGGCCATGACTTGCTGGATTATGATTTTCATGTTAAGTTTATCTGGGCTAATATCTCAGCCCAGAGCAGCCATGCTGAGTGGGGGAGAATTAAAGACAAGATTCAGTTTGGAGATTCAAGCGCCTGCCAGGTCTGATTGGGCTTAGGTGTGTTTTTGTCTCTTGATCGTGGCCACCCTGGACTCCTTCCCTCCCCTGGGTTCCTGGGGAAGCCTCCTCCCCAGACCAGTCCACAGGAAGGAGAGCAATTTTCCTGGCTCCTGGTGAGCAGCTGCTGAGAGAGGCAGGGAACTGCCCAGGGCTCCCCTCAGCACAGCCAAGATGCCAAACAGAAGCCGAGACAGATGGAGCCGAACCCAGCCTGTCCTGGTCTGCCTCCTCCTCCCGACAGGTCCCCAGTGCCAAATCGCAGACACGCAGGCTGCTGAGAGAGGCAGCAAAGACTCTGCCTCTTCCTGTGGCCGGGCATAGAGCTTGCTCTGTGTCCCCAGCAGCCCCCAGCAGCCCCAGGTGCGCGGTGACCGGGTCCTACACAGTTCGCTGCTCTCACACCTGGCCAGTGAGAGCTGTCAGCATCTTAACCACAGGCAGGTGGGACATGCCAGCGTCTTGACAGGTGTCAAGAGCAACTCTGTCCTGGGGAAACTAACAATGGCCATCCGAAGCTTGGTCGGGCTTGACAACAGTGCACAGATTACTGGGATTTTTTTCCCACTTTCTCTTTTGGTACCAAATTAAAGGAAGAAAGGCAGGACAGTGTCCCTGTGAGCACCAGTCGTCATTATTAAAGGCTCTTCTGGCCTCAGAGACGGTGTTAGATCCTCCTCGGGTGTCTTTCTTCGCCTCTGGTTACTGACACCGGGAAACACAAGGCACGTGTTAATGTCAGCAGTGGCCTTTCGGCCACCGTTCATGTTTAACAGGGCCATGGTAGGAGCTGAGGATGAATCAGTTTTCTCCAAGTAACCACCGGCAGTCAGCCTAGGCTAGCTGCGGGACACACACGTCCCGGTCTCCGCAGCTTTGTGCAAGAGCAGGTTGACTTCTCACTCCTGTCTTGGTCCAGCCAGGGTGCTGGGCAGCCGTCAGAGGTCTGGATTCTTTCACGCCTCCTAGTTGTGACAACCAGAAATGTCACTTGGGAGCAAAATCACCTGCAGGTGAGGACCCCTGCCTCAGTATAATTGAGCCTATTCACTTTTTAAAGATGGAAAACGTGAACCATAAAATCACCAAACCTCCTCTCTCCCTCCTCACACCTGTGGCCTCCCAGACGGCGGCCCAGTGCCACAAGATGGGCCCACGGCCACATGTCATCATTTAGCGGGGTACCAGGCTTCCCACCAGAGCGGCCCTGATGAGCCGCATCTGTGCTTCTCTCTCCTCTTTCCCACTCCCCAGAAAAGTCCACGTCGATTTCCAGCCATCCCGCCGCAGCCTCTCCGGAGAAGGAAGAAAAGTTCCTTGATTTTGCATTCCAGCAGCACTGCAACCTGAGTCCTTTGTATTTTTTGACATCCTGTTTCTGATTTCCATGCTGGGCTTAAAGTAGGGAATAAACACTTCTTTGAAAGCCCTGCGCATTCCAGAGAAAATCAGCCGGCAAGCTCTGAAGAAGAATGAGGGTCCAGGGATTTGCAGGCGGAAGGTACAACGCTCGTTGTCACTGGGTGCAGAAGGAAGAGCTCCAGGGTAACCTCCATGCACAAGACACGGCTCTGCACTTATGGGGGGGCCTCTGGGAATTCACTTACATGCGAACTCAGTTTCCTCATTTGTAAAAGGAGAAAGATGCTGTCGTCACTCGTGGCTAACGCTTATGCACTGTGCTAAGCACTACATCCTAATAATGCTTCCCCTATGTGGCTCAAAGAGCTATGGTGAGGGTCACAATACATCCTGCATACTTAAGGGCTTTGCAAACTGTTAAGTGCTATAAAAAATCCAAGGTCTAATTGGAATGATTACCTACCTCAGACATTTGTATTAGTGTCTACAACCCAACAACCCCCCCGGAAGTAAAATAGCAGAGTGGTTAAGAGACTAAGTTTCAGAGGCAACTAGCCCGGAAGTCCGATTCCAGATGGGCCACGCCAGCTGTGTGACGTCCGGCCTGTTAGTCGACCTCCCTGTGCCTCAGTTTTCTCATCTGCGAAGTGGAGCCCGAAAGGATTTCAAAGAGAATTAAATCCGATCCTGCATGGAAAGCACCTTGCACCAGGGCCTGCCGCTTGGCCAGCCTCGGTTGCTATTCCCGGGTCCTGTGCCAGGTGCCAAGGGCTTTTCCCAGGTGGATCTGTGACTAGAAAAGCCAAAAAAGGAGGTTGAGAGTCGGAGCACTGGGGGAGCTGAATCTGGCACGGAGGGGAAAAGGCCCCGCGCCTGGCGGTGACTCTGGTCTCTGCTGGCTCAGGAGGAAAGGGATGATGAGACCGGGCTTTCGCCGATGCCAGGCTGAGCGCGATCGGGTGGAACAATCTTGCCAGTGACTCTTTTCGAAGCCCACGTCTGTTTCTGCTGCCAACATGGGCTGATCGCCCGTGTTTCTCCACTTCTCCGTTTGTGCTCGGTCTGGGCGAGGCTTAGCCTGGTCCCTGCGGTTCTCGTGTTCCAGGTCGGTCCCCATCCGTGCGCCCCAAGCGCATGCGCGCACACATACACCCCCTCGCCTGCGGCAGCAACCCAAGGAAGGCAGGATGCCTCCACCCCAGCCTGCCCCTGCTTGCTGGGCGTGTTGCCCACCCACGAGAAGAGACCGAGGATGAAGGCAGGTCGTGGGCACATCTCTGAGAAGTGCCCTCAAGCTCATGATGACGACGGAGCGGAGACCAGCCGGTGCTGGCAAACGCCGGGTCCCCTGACTCAGGGCTCCTGCGGTGTGGCGTTTCTGGGTGGGTCCTTTCTGAACCTGTCTTCTCTAATGTGATGGCTATAACGCTTGGCTGAGTTTCTGATCCTCGCTGCTTTTAATTTGCATTTCCCCAGCAGCTCTCTCTGGAACCCCTCTCTCCCTCCTCTTAGGTTGGCCTTTCCCCACAAGCAAACCCCGAGGCGCAGATCTGAGCGGAAGTAGTTTACTCAGGAGGAAGAACACGGGTCTACCCACCTGAGTTGGTTGAGGGTTCTGAGGCCAAGGGACATGCCCAGAGGCGGAGAGTCACCGCTGTGCGTAGCAGCTGCTTCCACTGGCGGAGCTGAGTGCCGAGGGTCTGCGGTGGGGTCCCAAGACCATCTGCCTCCTTCCCAGCAAAATTCCTGAAATCCCAGGGCCCTGGACTCGAGCCCAGCCTTGGCTGTGTGCTGGGTGGAGGGGGGGATGTCAGGGGACTGTGACTCTCCCCCAGCTTCCCAGAGGGGAACCAGGTTGAAACTGTTGAAATATTGATGGAACTCTAAAAAATACGCGGAATCCGCTAAGGAAATTGGAAACCATCAGTCACAGTTCTGTTTATTCAGTGCCTCCCTAACCATGGCAAATTTTTCATCAGGAGAGAAAATTAAAACTAAGTAAAACCAGGAGCACTGTCTCCCAGGAGAGGCCCGGGACTCATTTCTCTGTCTGTTCCCGGCCAGTCCCTCTATGCGAATGTTGAAATTTAAAAAAGAAAAAATCCCTTATGTTCTCAATCTCAAAGATCTCCCTCTCTGTCTCCTTACGTGGTGGGCAAGGAGATGGGCATGGCCCCGATGGTCTCACCCCCCTGATAAACCCACGTCCCCAGACAAGCCAGGGTGTGTCCGGATTCTCCCCTGCTTTGCCGACTGCATTACCTCGGGCAGATGCATAATTCCTATAATTATGCATAGTTCTTCATCTTTAAAGTGCTAATAATAATAGAATCCACCTCTTGGAGTTATTGTGAGGATGACATGAGATCACCTAAGCCCACACTAAGCACAATGCGTGCACACAGTGAGTGATCAATAAATATTAGCTCTCATTATTAGAAATCTCCAGAGCCCCACCTTGGGGGTGGAGGAGGGAGTGGGCTTCAACTCCTAACTCTTTTTTTTTTTTTTTTTTTATAGTTTTAGTCCTATGGGTCCCACTCAGCGTTGGTCACTGATTCTCTTAATTGGTCTATTAAATCTCAATGCAAATAAAACCCTGGTGGCCTGCCTGTGATCCCCGCAGCTGCTGGAGTTCCAGGAGAGGACTCTATGGGACCGTGGCAGCATTTTCCCAGGAATCAAGGGTGGGGAGGGAATTCTTGGTCAAGTGTAACTGTAGCTCAGGGTCAGGTTTTATCCCCACCCTAACCCCTGCATTAGGCAGTCAGTATTAAGAGAAGTCCTGAGTAGGGAGAGATTAATTCCAACCGAGGGGGTCATTGTTTAGACCACATCTGCATTATTCTATTTCTCCCTGATGTCACACTATGCAGGACATCAGCAGACAGATCTATTTTAAAAATTCCCAGATCTGTTTCTGGGCTGTAGAGGATGCTATGTGGAGGTGGAACGCAGGCTGAGAAGGGGGCAGGGGTGAGGGGTGAGGAAACCACTTAAATTCCTAAAGCATCTAATGCAAGGGGCTCAGGAAACACTAATGAAATTGAACCAATGCGAAGATTAAACCGCAAGCCTGTGCATATCGGATCAGACCGTCTGGCTGTGCATAACCGTATTTTAGCAGCAGGTAACATCTCAAGGTTTCAGGAATTTTAAGCCTGAAATGTATTACAGGTGGAAACGCCCTGCTTTTAGGAGGGCTACACTAATTGAGGGGCGGATGCCTGATACCTTAACCCACAGGAATCACAAAAATCGGCAGTCAGGAGATTACCCAGTCCCTTCCTGCCCTCCCAGTGCCAGCCCACGTCTGGAGTCCTGCTCCCGGTGCCTCAGGTCACCCTGTCTATAGCAGCTGTCTCCTGGGACCGGGAATTCGACAGGCTCCTGTTCATCCGTAATTCTATTTGCTCTGGCCAAGGCATCAGAACAGAGGTGTTAGATGTGGTCTCTGTTGAAATGTAGCTCACATGGGAGACTGGCTAGGGAATTGGAGCATTTCGTGGTTATGAATATTCAGGGCAGAGGAAAAAACAAACAGGGTTTGTGGGGCATGTAACTGAAGACATATAAATACTCAACCAGAGTAACAGCAATGGGGCTCAGAGATCATGACTGTCATGTGGCCCAGTGGGCCCCCACGGGTGCCTCAGATACACTGTCTGGAAGATCGAGGGCACAGGGTGGGGGGTGGATTCGTCTGTCTTGTTAGATGCAGTATTCCCAGTGCCTAGCACAGTGCTGGCACCCAGTGTAAACTCAGTAAAGATTTGTTGCATAAACAAAAGAATTGGACCACAGGTTCTAGAAACCCCTCAACCGCCGTCTTGCAGATGTGTCTGTTTATTATGAATGAGATTTTAACTTTATTTACCTGCTGTGGTATGCAGATTTCTAAACATGCCACCTCCCCCCAAATTCCCATTCCCTGATTATTCAATCAAACATGAATCTGGGCACTCCTGTGAAGGGACGTCATGGGTGGCATTAAAGTCACAAGTTGGTTGACAGTCTAAGTGATGAAGATTATCCAGGTAGGCCTGACCCAATCAGTGAGCCCTCTAGAAGTAGAGATTCTCTGGCTAGTAGCAGAAGGGAAGGGACAGAGATTCAAAGCACAAGAAAGATTCCACACCCCTTTGCTGCCATTGAAGGTGGAGTGGGTCACATGCCAGGGCGTTTTCTAGCCAGCAGTGGACCGTGGTGGCTAGGGCCATGGCCTTGGGGCCACTTGGCCTAGATTCAAACCCCAGCTCTGCCACTTTGCCAGCTGAAAGAACCTGGGCAAGTTAGTTAATCTCCCTGGGCTTTGGTTTCCTCATCTGTGAAATGGGGATAATTGTAGTACTACCCCACAAGGTCATGGCGAGAATCCAACAAGGTAAAATATATAAAGTACTTGGAACAGTGCCTCGCACATGGTACATACTTTATAAATTCCATCATTGTTATTATTGCAAAAAAAAAGATTTGTAGAATCTCCTCCAGAGCCTAGGGTCTGGGAAAGCTGGGTCCTCAGACCCACGTGGTAACAATCAGCTGCAGCTGCCCCACCCCTCCCACTCTGCCACTCCCTGTTTCCTCCCCTCCTGGCTCATTTGCATTTCCTGCCAGGCCCTCCCCACCCCAGCAGTGAGGCTGACATCCCCTGACCCTGGATGGGGAGCTGGAGCTTCAGGCAAGCCTCAATTCCAAGCTCCACCTAGGATGTCATTCATTAGCTGCGTGGGTGTAGCCTTCCCCTAAGCCCCGCTCAATTCCTCCTTGGTCGGATTTAGATGGCTGCCTGGAGTTCGGCTTGAAAAGGAAATGTGCAAAGACTCTTACGGGCCTTTGAACTGAAGATCCCGGTGGACGGAGGAGAAGTGGCCCAGAAGGGCCCTTGAGCATCTAATCCATTTGGGGCTGTCATTGCCTCCCTGCTTTAATAAAATAAAGGACCGCACGAACCCTATGGAGGATGTCATCGTCCCTCTGGTGGCCCCAGAGCCCAAGCCCACTAGACACTCTGAATTATGAGTGCTGGCTGCTCAAGGGCCCTCTCGCCTCTCTCTTCTGTGGTTCTCAGCGACCCCTTGGCCCTGGATCCTTGCCAAGGAGGAGGAGGAGAAAAATGCCACTCCAAGCCCGAAGCCATCTCCCGACTTCAGCTGCAATTAGCCCGGAGCACTGCGGACAGACACGGCTCGGTAAGAGCCGCAGGGGAGGCCGAGGGCTCTGCAGGGCTGCAGATGGACCCCGAGGGGGCCAGCATTTGTTTGCTTTCAGTCTAAAGAGAGCTGGGGTGGGGAGCGCAGGCAGCTACCTCAGTTTCCCTCCCTTCTTAGACTCTGTGACCTCCCTAGGCTGTGAGAGTGAGCTGCTGACAACAAGCAAACCCCCATGCGGTTTCAGCATCAAGTCGGAGCAGAAGCTGGGGAGTGGACCCGTGGGCTGTGCCTCTCCCCCACCCCCCGCCCCTTCCCCTTCTTCTCTCTGGCTTGTTCCTGGGGCGCAAGTTTGCGTGTAGCACGAGAACATTTAGACGCATCTGATGATGCGCCTGTTCTGTCTCCTCCTCCCTTTCAGGACTTTCTTCTCTCTCTCTCTCTCTCTCTCTCTCTCTCTCTCTCTCTCTCTCTCCATCCTTGCTATTCAAAGTGGGCTTCTTGGGCCGTCGACACTGGCACGGACTGGGAGTTTGTTAGAACTGCAGAGTCGTAGGCCTCACTCCAGACCCACGGAGTTGGAAACTACAGCTGAATACGGTCTCCCGTCCAATAATGACATTTTGCTCAGTGATGGACCGTAGAGCCAACAGGAGTCCCATGAGATTGCAACGGAGCTGGAAAGTTCTGCGTCTAGTGCCATGCCCTACTCACTTGTCGGTGATGGTGCTGGGGTGAGCAAACCCGCCGCACTGCCAGTCACGTAAAAGTATATAGCACATAACGCTTGACAATGATGATAAATGACATTACTGATTTATGTATTTACTGTACTGTACTTTTTATCATCATTTTAGAGTGTACCCCTTCTGCTGATTAAAAACAAAAAGAGCGGCTAACCATAAAACAGCCTCAAGCAGGTCCTTCAGGAGGAGTTCCAGAAGAAGACACCGCTATGGTAGGAGATGACAGCTCCATGTGCGTTACTGTCCCTGAAGACCCTGCAGCGGGACAAGATGTGGAGGTGGAAGACAGCGACGCTGATGATCCTGACCCTGTGTAGCCCTACGCTAATGTGGGTGTGATCGTGTCATCATTTTTAAAAAACGTTTAAAAAGTAAAAGAAGACCGGGCGCGGTGGCTCACGCCTGTAATCCTAGCACTCTGGGAGGCTGAGGTGGGAGGATTGCTTGAGGTCAAAAGTTTGAGACCAGCCTGAGCAAGAGCGAGACCCCGTCTCTACTAAAAATAGAAAGAAATTAATTGGCCAACTAAAAACATACACAAAAAATTAGCTGGGCATGGTGGTGCATGCTTGTAGTCCCAGCTACTCAGGAGGCTGAGGCAGGAGGATCGCTTGCGTCCAGGAGTTTGAGGTTGCTGTGAGCTAGGCTGACTCCATGGCATTCTAGCCACGCCAACATCGTTACACACTGTCAAAAAAAAAAAAAAAAAAAAAAGAGTAAAAAAAAATATCTTTTTTCAGTAGAAAAATGTTTATAAAATAAAAATATAAAGAAAGTATTTTGTACAGCTGTACAATGTGTTTGTGTTTTGAGCTGTATGTTATTACAGAAGAGTCAAAAAGTTAAAACAAGTTTCAAAGTTTATCAAGTAAATAAAGTTATAGCAAGCTAAGGTTAATGTATTATTGAAGAAAGAAAAATATTCTTTTATAAATGTAGCACAGCCTAAGCGTACGGAGTTGATAAAGTCTACAGGGGTGCATAGCAATGTCCTCGGCCTTCACACTCACTCACTAGTCATTGATGGACTTACCCCAAGCAACTTCCAGTCCTGCAAGCTCCATCCGTGGTAAGTGCCCTATATAGGTGTACCATGTTTTATCCTTTACGCTGTATTTTTACAGTACCTCTTCTATGTTTAGACATGTTGAGATACACAGATGCTTACCGTTGGGTTACCATGGCCTGTAGTAGCCAGGACAGTCGGATGCTGTGCGGGTTTGTGGCCTAGGACCATAGGCCACACCACACAGCCCAGGTGTGCAGCAGCCAGTGCCCTCCAGGCTTGTGCAAGGACATTTGGCACCCTACGATGTTTGCACGACCACAGAATCACCTAACATGCATTTCTCAGAACAGAGCCTGTCGCTGAGCTGAGCCGAGTGACATGTGACTCTAATATCCCTAGGGGATTGATATGAGCATTAAAATTTGAGAAGCAATCCCTGGCCTGGGGACCTTTCTCCCCAGCCCAGAGAGCTAGACAGAGTCGCCCACGGCTCTGGAGGAAAGAAGAAACCAAAGCAGGAAGAGGGATGAGAAGTTCTGACTACTGAGTTGTAAAAAAATCCACTAGTTTAAATTTAAGGCAGAAATAGTTGTGTACATATTTGCAGAACGCATTTTTCCTCCACTCCCAGATAAATGCAAAGACTTTACCCCCCAGGGGGAGAGAAGGAGGAGAGGGACAGTGGAGCTGGGAGCTGAGCGAGACGCCATCCATCCCAGTGCCAGGGAACCACATGGCAGCCCAGCTTGTGCCCAGTTGTCCTTCTCACGGCCATCTGCTGGGGAGCACTCACGGCCACGGTGCCAGCCAACCAGACAGCGGGATTGCCTCAGCCGCCGTCTGACTACACGGGACCCGTGTGGGCCACAGCCCCCCCCACCCCAGAATAGAGTAGGGGGGTCCTGGGTGCTAGGGTGACCTAGAAGGAAAGCTTTGCTAGGACCAGGCTGAGACTAGCATAGATTCCGCTCTCAACCCCTCGCCATGCAAAGACATCCGGCCAACCCATCCCTCGCGTTCGGCTTGGCTTCCTCCTGGCATGGCCCATCATGCAAAGAGAAGGCTCTGGAGCTTCCGGCTTCATCCTTCATGAAAAGAAGCAGAAGCAAGGAAGATGACTTACAGCATAGTGGATTGTCAGAGCTGAAAATGACCTTAGAGATCATTAAAAAAAAGGTCTCTTCCCTCTGCCCATCCTTCCTTCTGAAGGAGCTCAGGAAATTTCACCCCCAAATATGAGTCCTTGGTTTAAAGAATACTTTGAATTAAGGGCCCTTCCAGATAAAAACGCATGGGAAGGGGCTTTCCCTCTATCTGCATAAACAGGACTGAGTGATCAAAAGATCAAAAAAAACAATGGACTTCTCTTCCTCCCCTGTGTTATCTCAGTATTTCACAGAATGCAACCAGGCCAGGCCCAAGTCGTTTAAAACATGATGCCTGTCTCTCAGGTTAATTTACAAGTCAATCTCCTTTCCCCCATCCATTCATTCTCCCAAGTATCTATTCATCCCCCCTGGCAACCATACTCCCTAGCAACCGTGTATTGCCCCTAAACAGAATTACCTGTGCTTCTCATTTTCCCCACTCCCCTCTAAAAGGCGTGGATAAAAATAGTGGATCCTGTGAACCAAAATAAAATTTTAAGGCTCCCCCCCACCGGCTGACTGAATGGACCCCCTCGAGGCCAAAGGAATATCCTAAAATTGTCTGCCAGGAGGAGGGAGGTCAGACATGCCTCATCATGCCCCCCTCCCTTCTTGGAGTCCTTTTTGACCCACTGACAGGCCTAAGGGTATGCAAGACAAACCTGCAGGTCCTCAATTTGCATAACAAATCTATGTCCGGTGGCTTATCTCTGATAACCA
>CAUYRT010029233.1:0-18774 GCA_963574885.1 Lepilemur ruficaudatus
TGGAGGCAGACTGTGAGTCGCGGTCCGGGGGTATGGACAGAGAGGAGGTGTCAGGGAGGATGGACAGAGAGGTGGTGTATGGGAGGAAGGACAGGGAGGAGGTGTCTGGGAGGAAGGACAGAGAGGAGGTGTCGGGGAGGAAGGACAGAGAGGAGGTGTCATGGAGGAAGGACAGAGAGGAGGTGTCGGGGAGGAAGGACAGAGAGGAGGTGTCAGGGAGGAAGGACAGAGAGGAGGGGGAGGAAGGACAGAGAGGAGGTGTCAGGGAGGAAGGACAGAGAGGTGGTGTCATGGAGGAAGGACAGAGAGGAGGGGGAGGAAGGACAGAGAGGAGGTGTCAGGGAGGAAGGACAGAGAGGTGGTGTCAGGGAGGAAGGACAGAGAGGTGGTGTCAGGGAGGAAGGACAGAGAGGAGGTGTTGGGGAGGAAGGACAGGGAGAGGAGAGAGGAGAGCGGAGAGGAGGCTGAGGGGAGGAGAGGGGACATAAGAAACAAGAGGCGGAGGGGCGGGGAAAGGACATGAAAGGGGAGAGAGAGAAGAGAAGAAAGGAGAGAGGAGAGAGAAGAGGAGGTGAGAGGGACCGCGGTGGGCATGGTCTGGGCACCCCGGTGCAGGTGGGCAGACCCGGGCCCCTGGCTCCCACCGACACGCCTCCCCAGCGAGGCAGGCTGTGTGCAGGCGCCACAGGCAAGCACAAGGACGAAACGCCGCCTCCTTTCCAAGAAAACAAGTTTGCAGCACATATGTGTGCCCCTGGGCTCCCACCCTGCCTGGCCAGCCTGGCAGGAAGACGTGGGCGCAAGGCCCGCCGCGCCGTGCGGGGCTGGGACGGGATGTGTGGGGCCCTGGTGCAGCCGGCCGCGCAGTCAGTGCGTGCTGACCGCGGGCATGCGGGCTCCACTGTGCACGGCCTCCCCTCGCACCACTGTCACCCTCGTTTTGAAGATGAGTGAACCAAAGCTCAGAGAGCTGCAGTCATCTGAGCGAGGCCACCAGGGCATCAGTGGCGGAGCAGGGGGTACCCGGGGCACCGACCACTGCACTGCACTGCCCCCCGAGGGGACGGGGCTTCTTGCCCTTCCTTCCTTTTCTCAGCTCCTTTGCCCACTTTGTCAGTGTTTACTCCACCCCTCCCCGTGCCGAGGGCTGTGTGGGCTCTGGGTTGGGATAGCGCCACTCAGCGAGACGAGGATGCAGGCCAGAGCTGGGACAGGGCAGCGTGGGGCTGTCCACGGCGGTGCAGAGAGTGACCATCGCTACAGGCCGTGCACTGTCGACCGTGCCTAGGACCTGTGTGGAGCGCCCTGCTGTCCCCCAGGCGGCCCTGAGCACAGTGCTGGGAGGTGGCTGTCACCCCCATCTTGCCCAAGGTCACACACCAAGGTCCCCCACTAGCAGTAGAGACGGAGGAGGACGTGGCCAATGGGGGCAGAGGGAGGGCTTCCTGGGGGAAATGGAGTCGGAGCTGAGCTTTGGAAGACGGCAGAGTCAGCCAGGTGGTGACAGTGGGCGTGGCGTGCAAGGACAGGGGCAGCTAGGCACAGCCCTGGAGGCCGGGCCGGCACGCTAGCGCGTGCAGGAGGACAGGGGACACTGCTGCTGGCAGATGCCGAAGTGTGAGTCCACGAGTGATGGGAGTTGAGGGTGATTGGGCTGACAGCGGACAGGTCACTGAAGTGGGGGAAATGTACAGAGTTCTGGAAAACTCCCTGTGGCTGCAGTGTGGGGCCGTTGATCTCTGTCTACCTCTTAGGTCTAAAGGCCTGAGCTTGTCTTAATAACAGTGACCCAGGTTGGAGAGAGCAGGTTGGCTCCAGGACAGCGAGGCCGGGACCCACCGGATAAAGCAGAACTGTGGTCAGATTCGGTGGGACTCACCGAGTGCTTGGAAAAGGCGGGGACTTCCAGGGCGACATCCAGGTGTCAGGGTTGGGCTGGGTGGCTGGAGGTGCCATTAACTGAGACGGAGAGACGGAAGGGAAGCCCACGCACTGCGTCTCCTGAATGTGATGACTTTGAGGAGCTTTTCGGGAACTGCTGGAGTCCATTTGGCACGCAGGCAAGGCGTGGATGAGGCACGGGCGTGAGGGCATCAGCACAGGGCAAAGGTCGTTGCCATGGGAGTGAGACGAGGCTGCTCTCGAGGAGGACAGGGAGAGGAAGAGGAGCAGGGGCTGAAGGTGGGGCTCCAGAGAGCCCCATTTCTGAGCTGTGGGCTGAGGGAGCAGCAGGGACCAGCCAGGGACTCAGAGGAGCGAGCTGCGGGGGCTGGAGCTTGGCGCCCCGGGGAAGGGTCAGGATGTGCCTCCTACCCACCCTTCACTGGGTTGGGCGGCCGTGGAGTAACTGGAGGCAGGTGAGCAGAGCCTTGGGGGAGGGGCAGAAGCTACCACTTGGGTGGCTGGGGGCTGGGCGGGCGCACAGCCAGCGTGCCCAGCCCTTCCAAGGTGCTAGGCTGGAGAAGCGCAGAGCATGGGGTTTGACGGAAAGGAGAGAGCCGGCTTCAGGCCTAGGAGCGCGAGGGAGCAGGACAATCAGCGAGGAGCGGGAGCTGGGGCTGACCTTGAGCAGGAGTGTCAGAGGGCAGGGAGACCTCAGCCCCAGGACAGGACCAAAAGGGGTCCAGGCACAAGCACGTGTGTGGAGGGGGTGGGTCAGGAAACTGAGGCCATTCATTTCCCCTCTTCCTGCCCCAGAAAGTGGGAGACAAGTCTCTTCACTGAGAATGGAGGGCCTGGATGTGGAGGAGGTGGAGTGTTGGCTTAGGGAAATCAGAATGGGACCCTAAGAGAAATAAAGGCTAGGATAGGGCTGCAGGTCGTATCGCTTACCTATTGCTGTGTGACAAATCATCCCAAACTTAGAGGCTTTAAACAACTAACAGGTATTGTTGCACGTAGTTCTGGAGGGTCGGGAGTGGCTTAGCCGGGTGGTCCAGGCTCAGCCTCTCATGAGGCCTCAGTCGATGTTGGGGGGTGCTGCATTCATCCGAAGGCTTGGCTGGGGCTGGAGGGTCTGCGTCTAAGACAGTGCATGCACACGGCCATCTTCTGAGGCTTCTGTTCCTTGCTGTGTGGGCCTCTCTGTGGGACTGCTTGAGTGTCCTCTGCGTGGCAGCTGGTTTCCCAGAGCGAGTGACCCAAGGGAGAGGAGGAAGCTGCAATGCATTTTAAGACCATTTATTAGAAGCAGGTTACCAAGTCAATGCTCACACAAGGGGAGGGGGAATTGGGCTTCATGGTTTGAGGGGGCAATGTGTGCACGTATTTTAAAACCTCCCTGTGGGCCCACGTGGCTGGAGGCCCACAGAGGTGGAAATCTGCACAGCCAGCGTCCAGGGAGTAGCAGAGAGGGCAGCGCACAGGCCGGGTCCAGGGCTACGGTTTTGCAGCCTGAGGATGGATATGGCTCAGGTGGTCACCGTGGGGTCCAGGCTGGGTCAGGAGGAGGAAGAGAGGCCGGGGGGCCTAAGGGCTGGGGGAAGAAGAGGGCTAAGGCGCTGGGAGGCTCTGAGAGGGTGGAGAGCTGATGGTGGTGGCCAACGTGGGCTTTTCCTGGGCCCTCACGCCTTAGCTCGTGTCACCTAGAAAATCAGGCCTAGGGCGAAAGCTTGGTCGCTCACACTTTACTGGGGAGTGAAAAGCCAGGAAGCAGGAGGAAAGAAGAGGAAAAGAAGATAGAAGGAAACATGTTACTGAGCTTCAACCAAGCATGGCCGGTCACGTGTCCTGGCTGGATATCTTCAGCGAGGCCTGTGAACCACTGCAACTCTGAGCGGTTTGTCTTGGGGCAGGAAAGAGAAGACTTTATCCACCGACTTCTCTTTCCTGACGGGCATATTTTGCCCTGTGAGCCAACGACTTTCTGCTCTTATGAAAAAAAAAACAAAAGCTCTGGCCAGCACTTCCCGCAGCTACTGGGGAAACCGTGCATGTGTCAAGGCGGCGGCGGCAATGACAACATGGGCCCTAAGCCTGCAGACTCGCGGCCCCATGGGCGAGCCACTGCAGGTGTGTGGGACCTCCGGGGCACCCAGTAGGAACAGAGATGCTCTGGGCCAGGGGGAGGATGGGGAAGGGCTGCTGGGTTGTCCTCGTGTGTGATCTGAGGGACTGGGTTTGGCCACAGCAGAAGGCCGGGCAGGAGCACCTTGGCAACATGACCTTGGCATGAGAAGGGCAAGGAAGACCCAAATCTCCCCTCTGTGGCCCCCAAGCAGATGGCTGGTGCCAGCTCTCCCTGCAGGGCCTGCAGTAACGTGGAGCAGTGACATGGGCAGGCAGGTCTCAAGAGATGGACCCAGCAGAGCTGGCCACACACAGGCACAGGGATGAGTCAGGCTGCTTCCCTTCCCCGCATTCCAGGAGCTTATTTATAGTCCAGGGAGACAGACAGACAGACAGTTACCGCACATTGTTTGGAAGAGACGAGGGTCCTCATCTCAGGCTGGCAGCAATACGAAGGTCCTGCCCCAAGGGAAAGAGGGAAAGAAACTACTCAGTGGCTTTGGCAGACTCATCTATGCCATGGTGACAAAAGTGTCTAGGGAGCTCTCGGATAAAAGCACAATTAAAATGCTATAAAGTGATGATAATAATTATTATTATCTAATGATGATATCAAGACAAGACAGCAAATGCACATTCTTCACCCTACGAAGCATTTCCATTGTCTCCTCTGAGCATCTCGGCATCGAGGACACCAGGTGACGAGAGGAGAGGTGACCTGCCCAGAGTCCCACATTTAATCTGCAGCCAGGCTGGGACCAAATCCCAAGCTTTGCATTAGGTTGGAGGAGAATAATGACAATCTCTTACATGTCCATAGCTTGTTATAATTTACGGAGCATCTCCACATTTATTATCTGATTTTTATCCTCACAATAGTCCCATGATGTAGTTATGCATTAAACATTCTCACTTTATAGAAGAGGAAACCAACGACCATGGAATTGGCACATACACTGGTGAACGGCAGAGAGTGGCCTCAAAGCCAAGTCTCTCGTCCCCGGGCTGCCCTGTGCTCTCAGGAACTTGGGGTCCAAGGTCATTTCACTGGCCATCACCTTGGTCTTACTGTGGCACGTCAGTTAGTTACGATCAAGACTTGTGTTTCCAATTTTACAAAATTTCAGAAGACAGGAAGGCCCCCCGCCCACCACACATACCACCACCAATACAGGAATACATTTGTTTTTTGCGTTCTCAGGTCCGGGGCTGGCAAACTATAGCCTGGGGGCCAACTCTGGCCTGCAGCGTGATTTTATAAATAAAGTTTTATTGAAATGCAGTTGTGCTCATTTGGGCACACGTTGTCTGTGGCTGCTTTGTGCTGCAGCAGCAGGGCTGAGTTGTTGTGCCTGAGACGGGCTGGCCCGCAGAGCCTATGGTATTTACAGGAGGCCCTTTACAGAGAAAGTTTGCTGACCCTGTCTTACAGCCTATCGTAGGGCCTGGCTCAACACATATTCGTTAAATGAGTGAATGAGCTCCAGGTAAGAATATTACACTCCAAGGGATCCAGGTGGTTATGTTGAGAGCAGATATTCTCTTGGCTTCACCTGTGATCTAAAGGGGTCAGTGAAGAAGAGGTGAATCCAGCTGACGGCTGTATTTTCTCAATGAGGAACTGCCTTGAACCTCTCCAGTGTCTAGGCTTGTGGCCAGGATGGAGTGACAACAGGCGGGTCACTGCTCAGGGAAAAGGATGCTACGCTGCCCTCCAGGAATCTGGATGCCTCACGGCAGGCCAAGGAGGAGTTCGGAGCAGGGGGTCACGCTGAGAGCCCAGAGCGACGTACAGGTAGCACACGCACCAGCCTGCCAGGGTGTGCGCCCGCACCTTCCAGCGTGGGAGGAAAGCGTGAGAGAGGAGCGGTGGCGGTGGGCGCATCCCCGTCTGCGTCGCCATGGGGCTTGCCCTCCAGGGCTGATTGGCATTCACCCCCACGCGCACCCGCAGCATCCATTAAGCACCTGTCGGGCTGCAGTCAAGGGCAGCGAGATCGTGGAGGGACCTCCAGCGGTCACGCAGTCTGGCCTCCTTCTCTCAGGCTGGTCAGAGCCACCGCCAGCGGCTGGCAGTGTTCCAGAGGCAGGTCAGCCGTCGCTCCAGTGTAAGGGCTTCTGGGCCAGTCACACTCTGCCTCTCCCCAGATCACTGTCAGTGGGAACCTTCAAGTCAGCTCGGTGCTGGGAGATTTGAAAGTCAGGTACGGAATCAGAGAACCCTTTCCTCCTCCCAGCATTGGCTGGAGCTTTTCTGATGGCTCAAGGTGACATTTCTTGTAGCCCTGGTGGAAGCTCGGATATTCCCAGGGACAGGGTTCTCACCACCTGTCAAACAGTCCATTCCACTGCTAGAGTTCCTCCTTTTCTTGACCTGAAACTGCTTTCCTGTAAAGTCCACCCATTGGTCCTCCTCCTGCTCTGCTGGGACCGCCAGGCAGGTGTGCTCCGTTTGCATCAGCACCGGAGCAGTGGGGAGAGGAGCAGCGGACGCAGGGCCGGGCTGCCCAGCGCCTCCTGGTCTCCCTGCTGACTGGAGACGTGACCTTCAGTGAGTAACTGGACCTCCTGAGCCCCGGCTTCTTCACGGGCAATGGCAATTGCGCAGCGCCTACCTCTCAGTGGTGTCGGGAGGGAGGGTCACATGAGAGAATGCACGAGAAACACCTGGTACAAAGGCACTAAACAAAACAAAAGGTAGCCACGTGGTTGTAAATCGCAGGGAATTATGCCAGGGGACTGAGTGGGTGTGGCCACGGAGCTTGAGAAAGCTCAAAACTTTGGACAAAGGTGTGGGTTCTGAAGTGGACAGGGGCTTGTGCTATTATGTGCAATTATAAAACAATGCTTGGGCATACGCACCACGACTGTGTCTATATATAGAAATCGAAACCTCTGGAAGGGAGGGCAAGGAAGCCGGGCCGGGCGCAGGGGGCAGCTGAGCTGTGGTGCAGGCCCGAGGACGGCCTCAGAGGACCCCGTGGTGAGCTCTGGAACGAGAATGACCCTCGCAGTCATCCTGAGCTGGGTGAGGTAGTGGCCTTTTGTGCTCCCACGTGGATCGGCCGCTGCATGTGGGCTCACTGGAAGGGGTGTGCCCTGGGGTGGGGACTCACTGCAGCAGGGACAATTCCTGGAGGGGCTGAAGTCGTCTGCCCCCAGCACTCCCGGAAGCTGGGACGGAAGCCCCACTGAAGGGGGTGGGGTGGTGCATCCGCCGAGACTGTCACCGCAGTGCGCCCTTGCACCCAAGCTTCAATTTCTTTTGCTAAATTTTTTTCTAGAAGTTTTCTAATTTTATCTCATATATTTAAATTTATGATCCATTTTGAATTAATTTTTGTTTATGCTATGAGGAAAGGGTCTAAATTAATCTTTTTGCATATGAATATCCAATTGTTCCAGTACCGTTTGATGAAAAGACTATTATTTTCTCCATTGAATTTTCTTGGCCCCTTTGTCAAGAATCAGTGGCTCATAAATGTAACAATGAACTCTCAATCCGAGACACCGACCCCATCCTATGCCGGTACCACATTGTCTTGACTATTCTGAGTCCTTTCCGTTTCCATATGAATTTTAGGAACAGCTAGTCAATTTCTACAAAAAAAAAAAAAAACTCCTACTATTTTGAAAGGAATTACATTGAATGTATAGACCAATCTGGGGAGAACTGTCATCTCAACAAGATTGAGTCTGCAATCCATGCGCATGGACCATTTCTCCATTTATTTAAATTTTCTTTAAATTGTCTCAGTAACGTTTTATACAATCCTTTGTACAATCCTTACTTTTTTAAAATTAAATTTAGTCCTAAATGTTTTATTCTCTTTGATGTTATTTGGAGTAGGATTTTCTAAATTCCACTTTTCAGATTATTTGTTATTGGTATATAGAAGTATAATTGGTTTTTTTATGTTAATCTTGTATCTTATGACCTTGATGAACTCATTTATTAGTTGTAGGAATGTGCGTGTGTGTGTGTGTGTGTATGTTACTACTTAGGCCTTCCTACTCAGCTAACATATTTGCTAATTTTTCTTGTGATTTTTTTTCTTTGACCCATAAGTTATTTTGAAGTGTGATGTTTAATTTCCAAGTATTTGTGGATGTCTCAGATTTCTCTCTGTTGTTGATTTCTAATTTAATTCCCTCGTGATCAGAGGACATACTCTGAATGACTTCAATCTTTGTAAATTTATTGAGCCTATTGCATGGCCTAGAATACAAGTTATCCCTGAGGATGTCCCATGTGTGCTTGAAAAGACTGTGCACTCTGCTGTCATCAGGTGAGCATTCTACAGATGTTGGTTAGGTGCAATTGGTTGCTAGCATTGTCTTCTGTATTCTTGCTGATTATTGACAGTGGGGTACTGACATCTCCAATTGTGATTATTGAATTGTCTGTCCTTTCTATTTCTTTAATTTTTATTTTTAATTTTGATTAAAAAACATAAAATTTACCATCATCACTATTTTTAAGTATATATACTTTCAGTATATATATTAGTGTGCTCAATGTTGTCCCACATTCCTGCAAGGGTCTGTTCATTTTCCTGCATGCTTTTTCCCCATGGTCTTCAGATTGGATAATTGCTATGGCTCTTTCTTCAAGTTTGTTGATTCTGTCTCCTGGCCATTTCAATTCTGGTGTTGAGCCCCTCTTATAAGTTTTTCATTTCAGTTATTGAACTTTTTAGTTCCAGAATTTCCATTTGGTTCTTTTAAATAATTTCTATCTCTGTTGATATTCTCTATTTTTTTTTGAATCATTGACATCATACTTTCTTTTAATTTTTTGAAAGACAATTACCTTTAGTTAAAAAAAAAAATATTTACGATAGCTGCTTTGGTGTTTTTGTCCGCTAATTCCAATATCTGGGCCCCCTTAAACAAAGTTTCTACTAACTGCTTGCCCCCACCTTTCTTAGTATAAATCATGCTGTCCTGTTTCTTTGCAGATCTCTTAATTTCTTAGAATACTTTAAGATTACAATTATAGTAATTCTGGATTCTGATCAAAAGGTGGTTGTTGTAGCTGTTTGATTGTTGTTTAGTAACTTGCTGAACAAAATCTGTGGTGTCTATTTTACCACAGAATGCAGCTGCACTAGTCCCCACTCAGGTTTTAAAAATTCTTTGTTTTATGTTTTCATGCCTGGCTCCTGAGGGCTTGCTCTGTGTCCGGACGGTCTACTGGTCGGCCAACGATTGTCGATGTTGTGCTGAAACACCTCGGACACGTGAGGCTTCCATTCTCTGCTGACGTGTCAGTGTGCGCAGGTAGAGGGACGCATTCCAAGTTCAAGCAGCTTTAAAGTCTGCCCTGTCTTTTTCTCTCGTATCAGCGCATGCGCGCACGCTCGCAGTCAGCCTGCGATGTCTGGAGAGCACGGGCCGCTCAGGTCTCTCCCGCCCGGACATGTCAAGAGCTCATCAGGGCTTCCTGCTGTTGAGTCACTGCCCACACCTCCCTCTCAAACATCTGGCCAGTCGGCGAGTCTGCACTTGCCCCAGTCAGAGCCGCAGTCTTACATCAGCTGCACTGACGGTCTTTCTTCCTCATTTGCCACCGAGGTTGCTTCTGCTACTGACAGTGCCCCTGGATGCGAGGTTTCTCAGTGCTCCACTGCAAACCAAGCCTGCCCCTTCTGGCACCAAACTTCTGGTTTTCGTGACTTGCCTCACCTTGGGAGAATGGACCTGGGATGGGGGATAGGGCAGCTCCAGGCAAGAATGCTGCTTATCTGAAGTTCAGTAGTTTTTCATGAATGACCACTTCTCAGTTTGGCATGTAACTCTGGTTGATTTACCGATTCCTGCAATGGCTTTTTTTTTGGACAGTTTTGTGCAGTTTTATCATTGCTCCTCGCTCTGCTACACTGGGAAGTCCTGTCAGCATGGACTTTTAAGGGCTCCGGTTTAGAGTTGCAGAAAACCTGGAGGACCTTTGCAAGAACAAACTCTCCAGCAAGCCCCTAAATTTGCAAATGCCACTTCCTTGAGCATGGAAAGAGAGGAGCCGAGGATCATCCCCGGGTCACTCATCCATCTGTCCTAAAGTTCGATAAATGACAGGAGGGGTTTCAGGCACCATGCCAGGGGCTCAGAGAACGAACACAAAAACAGACAACCTTGCTCTCAAGAAAAGCACACAGGAGGGGAGAACGCCGTGGTGATATCGGTGCCCCAACAGTCAGAGTGTGCCGGGGACCAGGGCGGGACAGCCGGGCTGGAGTGGCAGTGCGGCAGGGTGGGGTGTTCTGGCCTTTCCTGTAGCTTCTCCAGCCTGCCCCGCCCCCGCGTTCCTGCCGGACAAATGCAGTGCTCGCCCAGGGACCGCCGCTCTAACAGGGAGCCCGCTTGGCTTGGGGGGAGCTGTCTCCCTGCCTCGTCTCACAAAACTCCCGACAGCGGTTCTTTATCTTCGGCTGCGAACTGTTTCGCGCTCTGGCGTGGCAAAGTGTCTGCAGACAGAGATAAGCCGCGGTCTCACATTTTTGTCTACAACGTTAATGATCTACAACTACACAAAAACCATCATCTCCTGTCACCAGTGGGGATCACAGGACACTTTGAGCTTAAAAAAGGAAAACGAAACAGCAACACAAAACCTCAATGGCAAAAAGTGCGGATGCTTTTAGTTTTCCGTCAATGGCGTTTTCATCTGTTAGAACGTGGAGTCATAAAATGTCATTGTCGGAGCGCTCCTCGGAGATTTTCTGGCCCCAGTCCTTTATTTTACCAGTCAGGAGACAGGAGATGTCCCGGGGTCCTGGTCCGTGGCAGTGCTGGGTCCTGGCCTGTTATCACCACCCTCCTTTTTGCTTCTTCAGCTGCCCATTGGCAAGTTTAAGTTCTCTGCCTGAGCAGGAAGCACCAGCCCAGCTCCTGAAGAGCAGCTGCCAGAAGGTCCCCAGCCCTGTCACCTCCTGCTCGGGACTCTGCTTCTGGCCACCTCCCTTACGCTTCTCTCAGACCCATGGGGGCCTCAGAGGCAGGCTGACACTGGACAGGCAGGCACCTGTGTGGGGCACCAGTTGTCAACACACTGGAATGTGTGCACTCCCGTGGGTAAGTAGCTGCTTCCTCCCTAGGGGGTGCTCTTCCCCCTGCCCTGCCCACCGAATAATCCGGCGGCTGAGGGGTTAACTCTGGCCAGCAGGGTCCCTGCTCTAGCCCTGAGGCTGGTACCTGCTCTGATACCCTACTGGTTTTTGTTCAGTATTTCGCAAATCAGCCCTGGTTAAGAGCAGGGGCTCTGGAGCTACCCTGTCTGGGCTGAAACCCTGGTTCCCCTCCAGCTCTGCGAGATGGACAGGCTGTTTTAGCTCTCTGAGCCTTAGTCTTCCCATCTGCGAATGGGGACACACCCCTCGCAGGTTTGCTTTGAGACTCACACTAATAGAAATGTCCTGGTTTCTATCTTGGCAGTTGTCACCGCTAGCACCCCATACTTTCTCTCCACATCTCTAAATCTACAGTGAAGACAACCTGGGAGCCTCTGTCTTGTCTTGAGCTATTCACAGCCACACCACAGGGGCTGTGAGAGGACAGAAGGCAGCCTCTACCTGAGGATGTTTCTCTCCTGTACAATGCTGGTGAACCCTATGAACTTCTGATCACCAGCCTCTGCCGGCCCAGATTGACAGTTCTTCCAGAGCTCTCACCTTCTGCCACCTACATTCTAACTGCAGTCAGGGCCTCTCTCAACACATTCAATGCCTTTGTGAGAGTTGAGAAAAGGTGGCCCCTCTTGAGTTGAGAAAAGATGGCCACAAGCATATGACTTGGGGAGTGCACCACAGGCTAGATTTCAGGTTCTAATCACCCCTGTGGCCAGGTACTCTTGTGCAGTGCACATCCTGTACAACTGTATATGGCATTCCTGCTGGTAGCACTTAGGAGCGTTTAAGAAAAGTGCCAAGATATTTGCAAACAACAGAGTATACACATAAATAGCTAACTGCAATCATTAGTCCAAGCTTTGCTTTACGACCAAACAGCATGACTAGAAAATAGCATCTCAAACCCTTAATACTTATTCCATAATCATTTGCTGAGAACCTACTATGCGCCCGACTCTGAAGACGCAGACACGACTAGGACGTGAACTGGGTTCCTGAGGGTTTGGAGTCTAGGAGAGAGACGGCTGCATAGACCCAGAGCTCCACTGCTGGGCTCATCAGGACTTTGCACTTGGGTCAAGGGGCTGGAATCCAGGAGAGTGGCCTTGAGCAGGGGTGGCCCGCGCTGTCCTCCGCTGGGCAGGGCTGGCTTCTGCTCTGACCTCAGCTCTTCCAGTAGAGAAACTCAGTTCCCATTACTTCCACCGGCACCGCACCTGGAAGTTCCCAGCCAAGGTGATGCGTTTCTTTCTTCGGGAGGCTGAGGCTGAATCCCGGTGTCTCGGCCCAGTTAGCCAGAGGCGGGCTGCTGCCCCACTCGAGGGTGGACAGCACCTTCCCTGCGCCACTTTGCACGTGCAGCGGGGTCAGGGGGACGACACAGTCAACCTGTGCGGGTTTTGCAGATGAGCGAGTTTTGCCGACGCGTGTTCCTGGAACAGAATCACCTTTTGTACGGTATTAATGCAAAAGTTTCATTTAAAAGACACCAGCTGTGGTCCTGCCCAGGTTTATTCATATGGGACCTTCACTGGGTCAACTTAATACTTAACTACTGCTTATTATCCCATCAGTCTTCAGGGACAACCCATGATCTAATTGCCCAGCATTTATGTTGCTTGGTAACCACAAATAGAGAATAATAGTCCTTAAAGGGGCAGTGTGGAATTTCATGCCCCTGCAGTGAAGTACACTTCATTTCCCAGAGCACCCTGTGTTTTTTAATTCAGTGAATAAAAATGTGTAATGAATAATTAATTATGTGCTTGGAGGCACAATAGCTGCCTACTTTTGAATATTCATCAGTGGCATTATTAATTCACTAGAAATCCCAGGGAGGAATGGGATAGGCTTTTAGCCTAGCTGGAGGACTTAAAGATAATGCTTTGCAACACGCACAAACTTTTTTAAAGCCGACTTTTCTTTGGGAGACGCTTTCTGGGTAATTTTCCTCTTTTAAGAACATTTCGCTGTGGCCAGAACTCCCGCGGAGCCTGTGGGACGCAGAGAACACCAGTGACCAGGAAAAAGGCCCACTCCGGAACTCCCGCCTGGAAAGTCCATTACTAAGCAGCCCACTGGCCTCCCGCGGCCCAGGGAGCGTTAATGGGAGCGGAGGCCTGGCCGCGGGGCGGGAGCCTGTGCTCACTTCCGGAAAAGGAAGCAGAGCGTGCTGACAGCTTTACACTTCCTACCTGGGACCCTCCCCTGTCGTGGAGATGGGGACGACGGTCCTCCCTCTGAGGACTCCGATGGCCCCGCTTGGCTGCCGTGGAGCCGTGAGGGCTGGGGTCCAGGACTTGAGGCTTCCCGTCCAGTTCTCCTAAACACAGCTGCCAAGCACCTCCCCACCAAGGGTCCTGCACCGAGTTTCCCCCTGCGGTTTTCTGAGATCGTCCATGCTGGTGTAACTTTTCCCCCCACTTTAACCCCTGGAAACCTGCCTGCGGCCTGGATCGCTAGCTGCCTGCACTATGCCTGCTTCTCTTTTCTTCCTTACTAAAATAACCTCTACATCATGGGACAATGTGGTGCCCAATTAGATTACACTCCCCAGCCTCCCTGGCAGCTAGAAATAGTCATATGACTAAATTCTGGCCAATGAGATAGATGTGGAAGTTGTTGGGTGGAGCTTCTATGGAGTCTTCCTAAAAAGGGGCGGAGAAGGAGTCCTGTTTGCCTTTTAGCTTTTCTTCTTTCCTCCAGCCTGGGATATAGATGAGATGGTTTGAGCTCCAGTAGCTATCTTGGACCATGAGGTAACCCTGAGGATGGAAACACAGTGTTTAGAGGTTGAGTAAGAAGGAGAGAAAAAGTCTGAATCCCTGGTGACTGTCGAACTGCCTCAGCCTAGAATTGCCCCCCCTCCAGTCTTCTTTCACACAGAGAAACAAACCTCTAACCTGGTTAATCTGGTTTATTCTGGGCTTCCTGTTGTGCGCCATGGGGCCCAATCTTTATCAAGTTCCTCTGCTGAGAGTTCTGTCATTGTTCCTGCATTCTTTTTAGATTTCTTAGCATTTGCTCTTTCTAATAGATGTGAAAGTTCTTTGAAAAGTTACTGCATTGAGTAATATGCCCGTGTAACTGACAGAAGTAGGAGCTGTAAAAGCAAAGTTCTGTGGGGAGAGCTGAGTGAGGACCTTCCCTGTATCTCCCTGGGGGCTCAGAATCTTGACTGGAAGAGGCAGGAGGGGACCACCTGGTTTAGGTATCTCCAAACTGTGGTTTGGAAAAGTTCTTTAATTTTGGACTTTCAATAGTCAACGAAAAAATGATTCCAACCTGGTTGAACCTGTGTTCTGAAATGAGAACATCTATAGTTTCTCATGTCTAAGATACAAAAGTGTACCAATATTTTATATGTCATCAAGGAAGAAAAAAATTCTGTCAGTTGTAATTGTAAGATGCATTTTGATTTCAGAACTGTTAAATGTGAAAAAAAGTGCTTTTTAGAATCAACGCCATGTGGCACCTAGAGCTAACTGTACAATTAAGCATCCTTATCCACAGCCAGCTACAGACTCTACATAGACTTCTGCTGTTCACTTTCTGGTAGCAGATTTTTGTCCCACAGTAAGAATACCAGAAAGGAGACCACGTTCTGAAATTATACCCTTATTCCTCTCTGTAAAACATATATTTGTGTCTATGTAGGAGATTACTCAAAGTTTACTTTCAGGACTGATTCTCTCTCACCGGGGATCCTGGTGGTTTGTGTGCTCAGGAGAATACCCAGGGGTGGTTCCTCATCAGCCAAATGTGGATTTTCTGTCGCTCAGTCCTCCCTCCCTCTGCTCGTGAGCTCTGTGTCCTCTGCGTGTGTGTTGGCTGCGTTGCACTTGCATTTTGATGATGGCAGGATTTCTCTGTCTGTGTATCAGATGCCATCCATGGCCTGACCCTACCCGCTCATCCCGCTGGATCACTTGCAGCAGAGTAGACGGTGTCCAGCCCGCCGACGGCTTCCCACCTCTGTTCCTCTGCCGTAGGGCTTTCCCCATTATCTCAGAAGCTGCTCAACCAGAGGCAGATAAATGCTCCCACTTCCCATCCTCTGATGGAGACTTCTGAGGCCTGCCCATGTGGCTTCTCAGAGGGTCCCGGGCAGCAGTAGGGTCCAGCTTCCCACAAAAGTGACCCCATCCTTAGCACATACTTACTGGGGTTCCTTCTTTCCCTGTCCCATTTCCTCCACTCCTCACTTCCTGGGATTGCCTCCCAAGCAGGCTCCCTAGACCAGAACCCTTTCATCAGGCTCTGCTTTGGGGGTACTCTGCTCACCAGAAAGAGTGACCTCCTGATAGGCATCCAGGCAGAACACGTTTTCTTCCAGTAGACAGAAAAGTTGACACCATATAAAAAACTTGTATTGTGGTTGGGGCTTAGGGGTTGTGATCTTATTGTCATGGCAAAAGTCCCAGATGAGTCCCACTCCCAGGTGTCCCTGCCTTTGTGTGGTCCCCTCCTCCACAAACTCTTGTCTAGACTGTGCGACTTGCTTTGGCCAATGAAATAACAAATGTAACGTCAGTAGAGGCAGTAAGTGCTTGCACATTTGACCTTGCTCTTTTGGCACAGTTCTGCCAACATTCGAAGAAGCCCAGTCTAGCCTAGTGGAGGACAGGATGCACATGGAGGAGACACCCAGCCAACAGCCAGCACCGGCTGCCGGGTGTGAATGAGGCTGCAATGATACGGTGGCTCAAAAGCCCATCCACACCGAACTCAAACTTGTAGACATCCAATTGTTTTCAACACAGCCCAGTTAGGCAGGTTTTTAGTCAATTAGAACTTACCTTATCTGCATACCCTATGAAACCGTGCCCCAAATCTGCGAGCCAATACTGAGATAAACCTTGTAGCTATAAAGAGACTCCCCTCTGGACTGCTGAGCAACGTCACCCAGACACGTAAGGCTCCTCTCTGAACACCTGGTCCCCCAGAGTTCCCTTGCCCTCCTCCACCATCTGGGGGTGGCCCACGGACAGCATTGTGCTGTGAGTGACTTCCTTTGCACGCAAAGCTGTCAAAGCGTCGCTCAAATAAAGCTCACTGTGTGTGACTGTCACCGTGTGATTATGTCTTCTTTCCTGATCACCCTTGAGATCCCTTGAACCCATTCAGTGGGGGACGTCAGAACAGACTGAACTCGCCCACTAAGAAGGGCGGCGGTGGGTGACTTATCCGCAGGGGCCGGGGGCTGCTGAGAGCCCGCCAGGACGGAGTGTGCTGGAGTGGAGGTCGGGAGGAAGATGTCCCAGATCCACGGAAGAGGCGGAGAGAGGCGTCTGCTGGGGCAGGAGAGGGCACAGCTCCCGGGAAGGGCAGAGGGTCAGAGGCAGGAGAGGACAGTTGGTTTTATGAAGAGTTGCGACGGATCGTGTTCTTCGAGTGGGTGAGTGATGGTTGAAATTCCTGTTTGGTTTTCTCTGCTTTCGATGGCTCATTGTTCTGGGACTGGACCGTTTGGATCTGGGCTTTTTATCTGACACACAATGAAAATCCTTCAAATATTCTTTTTTAAAAAGCTCTCTAGTTAAGCAATAAAAAGTTTCCTAGATTTTTTTTCCCCCTTTCACCGAATTCTTGGCTGAGACACATTGTATTCACTTGTAGCAAGCGAGACAGCAGCATCCAGGGGTCTCAGCTTAAGCCCTCACCTGCTCCTCAGCAAAGCCCCCTGTTACTGAAGTTTGCCAGGGAGTTGGCGTGCGTGGATTTAGATCAACGGAGGCTTCCTTGCGTTTTGTTCTTAGCTTGAGTTGAGACTGGAAGTACTATTTGCACGCATCCTTTACTCCTGGGAGTATGAGATTGTGCTAATAATAACTGGGAGAAAGCAGGCAAACTCCACATTCCGGATTTATCCCACCGCCCCTGTGCTCCGAGTGGGGAGTGGAAGAATCATGAATAATAAATACGGAGATAAGAGAATGGAACTGGGAAATCAATTTACTGCAAAATATTTGCATATTTTATTAAAAGAACCCGTGTATGAGACCCATAACAGGGCGTGATGATTTATATTTTGATTTGATTTGCGTGCGTCGTGCCTCTGGGAGAAGCCGACGTTCAGCCATCCATGCGAGACTTCTCTCTCGCATTGATCTGGAAGGCGCGGGGTGCATCGGGGCTCAGAGGGGCGTAGATGTTGTCTCTAAGCCCCTCGTTTCACACAGTGGGGAGCGGAGGTCTGGGGAAAGGTGGGGTGGTGGCAGTGCCAAGATGCACCTGGAAGGACGGCATTACCCTGAGAATGGGCGGAGCACAAAAAAGGGGTGAAGAGAGTCACGCAAGAGTGGGCACCCACAGTCTGCCACGGCTCCGCTCAGAGCTAGGAAGACGGGAAGCCTTGTCTCCTGTTCTCGCTATAAAAACACACACAAATGCACATTTGGGTACATGTGACGTCTCTTTTGACAGAGAGAAGAAATAGTTCACTGACTATATGTAAGACACACCCCAGCCTCGCCCTTTCCCACCCCAAGAACAAGTCATAGCAGCAGATTCCTTTGCAGTGAAGTGGTGAGAATCTGTGGGATTTCTTCTCCCCTCTCCAAACCCCTCTGTTACATAAAAAGGTGTTTGAAAGCTTGTGGCCCTGTTGGCTACTGCTGATTGCTTGACAATACCTGAAGCCTGGGAATCGCCGCCCTCTCTGCACCGGAAGGCCTGCCGAGGTCCGCATCTCCCTGTTGGGTCTGCCAGCGGCTCACGTCATCCGCACGGCCATCGTCCCATCTGGTGGTTTTCACTCGGGGCCGATCTCCCCAGGAGTCCGCTCCTCCCTTCCGGCTGCTGCCCTGCAGATCCATGGTGCTCCACTGCTTGAGGCGCCCCACACTGCTCAGGAACCCCCCGAGATCCCTGGCCAGGGCCTTGCCCGTTTCCCAGAGGGGCTCTTCCGGAGTCTCTCCGCTATCCTCACTCTCCTTCCCTCTCGCAACATGACTGTGCCCCGGACTGGCCGTGGGAGACAGAAGCTCTTGGCTGCGTGTGCAGAGAGCAGCCATGGGATTGCGTGATTTCAGCACGTCTGGCACAGAGCAGTAGCTCGGTGCCGAGTGGTTGAATTACTAAAGGACCAGCCCCAGGAGGTGAGGGTCCAGTGAAACTGGGGCTCAACCAAAATGAGCACAGGCAGTGCCACTGCACTTCTGGATTTGTCTGTGTGTGTCTAGAGTGGATTTCTCCTCATTCCTGTAAGCACCTCCATATCTGTGGCCTTGGGTGGGTGGGCTGATCTTACTTAGCCTCAGTCTCCTCATTTGTACAATGGGCTAGTAATCCTACCTTGCTGAGCTGTCGTCCTCAGGTGAGTCGATGTGATGAGTGCATCCTGCAAACTGTAAAGTGCTCTAGACATGCGAGAGGCTGTTGTTATTGTTGTTATTATCAAGGGACAGTCGGTGGTCACAGAAAGCACAGTGTGAGAACACCAAGCTGTTTCCTCCAGTGACTCCATTTGAAATGATCGTGGAGGGAGCTCAGGGGAAGACTGCTCTGCTGAGCCCATAGTTTTGCATCCTGTTCATTAAAGAGAGTTTCTAAAAATAGGCCCAGGTCAGAGAAGGTGTTTCAGACAAGAACATTTTTCAGAGTTTGACCCAAATCCCTGTGATCTCATTTTCCAACA
>CAUYRT010029234.1:0-19621 GCA_963574885.1 Lepilemur ruficaudatus
TCAATTGAAATATATCCCTAAAAAGTCAACTTGAGTGGTAATATATTTTGGGAAATCAGCTCACTACAAATTGTGACTGTAAACATTGTACTGTAAATGTTTTGTAGTTTTCCCCCAATAAAATTTTCGGAAGAAAAAAAACACCAATGTGTGTTTAATACCTACTATTAACCAGGTTTTGTGCTAAATTCTTTATATGCATTTTCTTTCTTAATCTTTATAAATATCCTATGGAGTTTTTATTAAAAAATTGGCTGCAGCTAAGTAACTTGCGTAAGGCTATAAAGTTGGAAAATATTTGAGATAAATTTTATATCTGTGTCTGTCTGACTTTGGAGACTAAATTTCTCAATTTCTCAGCATTTGTTCGGTACCTACTATTGAGCACTATATGTTAAGCATTACAAGATGTGCTGTGTTCTTTCCCTTTCTGAAATTGTGAGGTTCTGGTAATTTCAATTTTGTCATATATTTTAATTATTGGATAATATAAAATGTCTGAATTACATGAGAAAGAAAAAGGATATTGCATGTTATGAACAAATTGTCCAAATTTCTTTCCATCTGATCCCCTCCCAAATCTCCGGAAAAACGTGTACACACAAAACTAACAGGACAATCTACTTCTCTTGTTTGTTTGAAATTTAATGTATGATACTTTTCACTGGATTAAAAAGCCTCTATTCTGGGAGTTTAAATGCTGTCAATTCTATTATTTGATTACATTTTAAGTAACCGTAATGTGTCATCTGGGAAAGTAATTGCTGTACTATATTGCTAGTGGGAAATAACAAGTTAGCGAATTATACAGCAGTGTAATGGCCCCATGGAGCATGGAGAAAACAAACACATCAGGAAAGGATAATCAATTTTCTGTATCATGAAAGTCTAATGTTGTAATAATAAATAAGAATTCCTTTCTGTTACTTTGCATGCTGTACGTACTATGACTCACTTGATAAGCTTTTTTCTTCATTCTAAAGTGGTTTTTTCATTAGAACATATGCAAAATAATAATAGTTTTAAGTTCATTTTCATAAAAGTAATTAAACTTAACCACTTCTTGTTGGTAACAATAAATGGAAAGAAAAGGCCACAAACGCAAACTTTTAATTCAATATAATATAAAATTAGCATCTTTTGCACCAAGGAATATACAGGTGTAATGCATGGAATTAATCATGTTTAAGCAATGAAATGAAAAAAACTTATGGGGCAACTTTTCTATTTCTTACTAGTTACAAAGCTACAAGAAAATTATTTAAACAGCCACAGTTATGATATTATTAGCTTGTAATTACTTTAGGTAGATTAGCGAAGACATGAGAAAGATCCATTCTTTAAGTACTTGAATTGAGGACAAATTATATCCCTTGCAAAAGTTAAGATGATTCATAGATTCACAATCCTGGCTTATTCCACAGAATAAATAAAGGATATAGAGAATGAGGATGAATATTTTTGTGTTGAAATATATATTATATCTGGAAGCCAATCTACTTGAGGGATATATGTTGCTTTTATAGACCAAGTAGGGGAAGAACAGCAAGAAAAATATATCTGGATAGTTGATAGTTTTCATAAGGTGAGTAATTTACTTCTAAGTGATGCTACTGTTGCTGTCAACTAGGAATTCACATTCTGAAGAATTTTTTTTGGCATAGGCTTTAGAGTTAGGGACACTAATGTAGTGGGAAGACAGTAAGGGCACATAGGCTTGTTCTCTACACAGAGAAATATTCTGTTCTTAATCTATAAATTGCTAACAATAGTGATGATGTTAAGTCTCCATATTTGTGAATAATTACTTGAAATACTTATGACATATTTGTACAAGTTTTTATGATTTATTTAAAGACACTACTTATTCTCCCAAAGAGTTAACATTGTACAGGTTTATTTCAGTTATTTAACTTTAGTTGTGTTCTCTACAAAGAGTGTACAGCAGGCTTAAATGAAATATCTTACCACTCCTAAGTATGTTACTTCTGGGAAGCCTAGAGACAAAATTCAAGGAAATAAATGTGCTCCTTAACTTCATAGAAAGAAAAATAGGATATCTTAATTTTTTAAAAAAAAACATAAACTTTACTTTTTTTTAGAGCAGTTTTGGGTTCACAGAAAAAATTGAGCAGAAAGTACGAGATTGTCCATATTCCCCCTGCCCCCACACATGCATGGCCTCCCATTATCAACCTCCCACCAGAGAAGGACATTTATTGCAATTGATGAAAATGCATTGACACTTCGTTAAGTCCCAAAGTCCATAGTTTATATTAGGGTTTATTCTTGGTACTGTACTTTCTATGAATTTGGATAAGTGTATAGTGACATGTATACACCATTACTGTATCTTTCAGAGTACTTTTGCCATCCGAAAAATTCTCTGTGCTCTGTCTGTTTATCTTCTCTCCCCTATAACCCCAGGTGTCTACTGATCTTTTTACTAGCTCCATAGTTTTGCCTTTTCCAGAATGTCATATACTTGGAATCATACAATATGTAGCCTTTTCAGATTGGCTTCTTTCACTTAGTAATATGTAATTAACCTTCCTTCATGTGTTTTCATGGCTTGATAGCTCATTTCTTTATAGTGATGAATAATATTTCATTATCTGGATGTTCCAACAGTTTATCTATTCACCTACTGAAGAACGTCTCTATTGTTTCCAAGTTTTGGCAATTATGAATAAAGCAGCTATAAACTCCTGTGTTCAGGTTTTTGTACGGACATATGGTTTTCACTGAATATATATCAAGCAGTGCAATTGCTGGATCATATATTAAGAGTATGTTTAGTTTTGTAAGAAAATGCCAAACTTTATTCCAAAGTGGCTGTACCATTTTGCATTCACAACAGCAATGAATGAATCTCTCTTGTTCCATATTCTTGCTAGTGTTTGGTGTTGTCATTGTTCTGATTTTGGCTACTCTAATAAGTGTGTGATATATCTCATTGTTGTTTTAATTTGCATTTTTCTGATGACATGTAATGTATACAATCTTTTCACATGCTTATTTGCCATTTGCACATCTTCTTTGGTGAGGTTTTTGGTTTTCTTTTTCAATTTTAAGAATTCCCTTTGCATATTTTGAGTAACATGCATGTTTTGAGTAACAGTCCTTTATCAGATATGTCTTTTGCAAATATTTTCTCCCAGTCTGTGGCTTGTCTTTTCATTTTCTTGAGAATGTCTTTTATAGACTAGAAACTGAATTTCTTACTTTTAATCATTATCCCCCAAAAGGCATAACTTCTCTAATCTTTCCTTGGCTACAATCTATATTTACTTTTTGTTTCTTCTTACTGGCTCAAATACCTTTTGAAAAAATAAATGATGTTCTAATTATTTTGGATGTGGAGAAGAAGGAGAGAGAGAGAAGGAGAGAAGTATGAAAGAATGGAAAAAGAACATACGGAAATGCATCATAATATTAATAGTAATTCCGAATTCAGTTATGGGTGATTTAAAGTTTTCTTCTTTGAGTTTCTATATTTTTATAAATTTTCTATAACAAATATATTTTTTATAGAGAAAGATTACTAGAAATGAAATCATTCTGAGAAGACAGTTTATAACATCTTTTATCTGAAGATCGGGGGAATGAGTTTTTATAGATCACTGCTATTCAAAGAAGTATGTGAGCCACACACACAACTTTAAATTCCAACAGCCATATTAAGCAGGTAATAAGAAACAAGTTAAATTGATTTTTAAGAATATAATTTAATTTAATACAGTCTTACTTGTTTATTTTCCCTTTTGTTGCCAGTGTTTTTGGTGTGACATCCAAAAAAATCATTGTCCAGATCAATGTCAAGAAGCTTTGTCCTTTGTTTTCTTCTAGTAGTTTTATGGTTTTAGGTCTTAGATTTAAGTCCTTAATCCATTATGATTTTAGTGTGTGGTAAGGGTCCAATTTCATTTTTCTGCATGTGGATATCCAGTTTCCCCAACAGTGTTTATTGAAGAGACTATTTTCCCAATTGTGAGTTCTTGGCATCTTGCTAAAGATCGGATGATTTATTTCTGGGCCCTCTATTCTGTTCCATTCATCTATATATCTGTTTTTATGATATTGCCGTATCATTTTGATTACTGTAGCTTTGTAATATATTTGGAAATCAGCAAATGTTATTTGTCTAGATTTGTTGTTCTTGTTCAGGATTATTTTGGCTATTCAGGGTCTTTTGCAGTTTCATGTGAATTTTAGGCTTGTTTTTTCTATTTCTGTAAAGAAAGCCATTGGGACTTTTATAGGATTGCATCAAATCTGCAGATCACTTTAAAAGCTTGTGTGCAACAAAGGAAACAATCAACAGAGTGAAAAGACAACCTATTAAATAGAAGAAAGTATTTGTAATCCATATACCTGACAAGGGGTTAATATCCAAAATATATAAATAACTTCTAAAACTCAATAGTAAAAAACTCCAAATAACCCAATGAAAACATGGGATAAGGACCTGGATAGACATTTCTCAAAAGAACACATACAAATGACCAATAGGTATATGAAAAAGTCCTCAATATTTCTAATTATCAGGTAAAATGCAAATCAAAACCACAATGAGATATCATCTCACACCTGTTAGAATGACTATTATCAAAATGATAAAAGATCACAAGTGTTGGAAAAGATGTGGAGAAAGGGAACTCTACCATAGTATTGGTTAGAATGTAAATTCATAGTGCAGCCATTATGGAAAACTGGGGATTCCTAAAACAATTAAAACTAGAACTACCATATGACCCAGAAATTCCACTTCTGGGTTTACATACAAAGGAAATGAAACTATTATCTTGAGGAGATACCTACACTCATATTCACTGCAGCATTAGTCACAATAGCCATGATATAGAAACAATCTAAATGTCCATGGGTAGATTAATGGATACAGAAAATGCAGTATGTACATATATTATATAAAATGGATTATCATTCAACTTTAAAAAATGAGGTTCTACCATTTACAACAGCATGAATGAGTCTGGAGGACATTATGCTAAGTGAAATAAGCCAGACACAGAAAGACAAATGTTGCATGATCTCACTGATCTGTGGACTCTAAAAAGGTCAAATTCACAAAAGCAAATATTAGAATGGTGGTTGCCAAGAACTAGGGAATGGGCAAAATTAGGAGATGCTGGTCAAAGGGTACAAAGGTTTTGTTATGTAGGATAAGTAAATTCTGGAGATTAAGATGACTATAATTAATCAGTAATAGTATTACTGTATTGCATACTTGAAATTTGCTAAAAGACTTGATCTCAAGTGTTCCCACCATAGATGCACACACGCTTAACTGTGTGAGGTAATGAATATGTTAATTATCTTGACTGTGGTAATCATGTCACAGAGTATATGTATTTCAAAATATCACATTGTACACCTTAACTATATAAAATTTTTATTTTCAATTATACCTCAATAAAACTGTCTTATGCAATAAGCAAAAATATTTAAAAACATAAATAAAGTCATCGATGCAACTTTTTTAGTCAATATAAGACTGTAGGACCATAACTCAAATTTATATGGAGATGAAAACATTACATTGTATACCTCAAATATATATAATTTTTATTTGTCAACTATACCTCAATAAGGCTGGAAAAATATAACTTATTTAACTTAATATGACAAAATATTATCATTTTAATATGTAATATATAATCAATACAAATTATTAATAAGACAGTTTAGATACATTGTTTTCTTGGTAATAGGTCTTTGAAATATTTTTTGAATAGTTCGCATATTTTTACCTATGGCACATCTCAATTTGACCATCAATTTTCCTTGGAACTATATGATTTGTTTTTAGATTTCATAAAATTTATAATTTAAAAAGTAAATTCACCTTCCTAAGTTTTTCCAAACATATTTAAAAATTTTCAAATAAATTAACCAAATGTCTGTACAAAAATCATTTTTTAATATTCATGTGCATATTGACAATATTCATTTTCTTTAGAATTGATTTGACTTTTAAGAGCATATCACTATCAAATATGTATCTTTTCATATTAAAAATTACTATCTTGTGTCACCTCAGTAATGTTAACTTCAAAAGATTATTGCATAAATTAAAAAGAAACTTGAAATTTATCAATGTCAACAAAATCTTTATTAATTTTTTTCTGTAATTTTGGCAGCCAATTTAAATAATGTTGTCAATTACAATGAAAATTTTCTGCATATTGATTAATGTTAGAAAAATGTATTAAAGCATTGTTATTGATTTATGCTATGAGAAAATTTAATTTAAACTTAAATTGATGTATCTCTCTAGCTAGGTCATAAACTGACTTTTCATTTCCTTGAAACTACAAATTTAACTCATTCACAGGCAGTGTGATATTGATGAGAAAATAAATGGAAAGATGTCCCATGTTCATGACCTGGAAGAATTAATGTTGTTAAAACAGCCAAACTAGCCAAAGTGATCTAGAAATTCAATGCAATCCCTATCAAAATGCCAATAACACTCTTTACAGAAATAGGAAAAAAATCCTAAAATTCACATGAAACCACAAAAGACCCTAAATAGCCAAAGCAATCATGAATAAAAAGAACAAAGCAGGAGGCATCACAGTACCCACCTTCAAAATATTCTACAAAGCTATAGTAACCAAAAGAGCATAGTACTAGCATAGAAGATAAACACCTAGACTAATAGAACAGAATAAACAATCCAAAATAAATTCACACACCTACAGTCAACTGATTTTAGACAAAGGATCCAAGAACACATATTGGGAAAAAGACAATCTCTTCAATAAATGGTGCTGGGAAATTTGGATATACACATGCTGAAGAATGAGACTAGACCTCTCCCTCTCACCATCTACAAAAATTAACTCAAAGTGGGTTAAAGACTTAAATATAAAACCTGAAACTATGCAACTGCTAAAAGAAAACATGGGGGAACACTTCATGGCATTGGACTGGGAAAGGATTTTCACTTATTGTTGGTGGGATTAAACTAGTACAGTTATTATGAAAAACAGTATGGACTTTCCTCAAAAAATTAAAAATAGAACTATACAATCCAGTAATCCCAATACTGGGCATATATCCAAAGGAAATGAAATCAGTATGTTGAAGAAATATCTGCACTCTTGTGTTATGGCAGCATTATTTATAAAAGCCAAGACATGGAATCAGCCTAGGTGTACAACAACAGATGAGTGGATTTTAAAAATGCAGT
Organism: Lepilemur ruficaudatus; assembly: GCA_963574885.1. Taxonomy (NCBI): domain Eukaryota; kingdom Metazoa; phylum Chordata; class Mammalia; order Primates; family Lepilemuridae; genus Lepilemur; species Lepilemur ruficaudatus. The sequence continues at coordinate 7,217 of CAUYRT010029234.1, forward strand.
GGAGTATTATTCAGTCATGTAATAGAATGTAATCCTGTCATGTGTGATGACATGGATAAACCTGGAGGATATTACGTTAAGTGAAATAAGCCAGACACAGAAAGACAAATACTGCATGATCTCATTCAAACATGTAATCGAACAAAAAAAGGGATATCATAGAAGCAGAGGGTAGACCAGTGGCTACCAGGAACTGGCAGGGAGCCAAGCGAAGGATAGGAAAAAGTCGGTCAATGGATATATGCTACAGTTTGATACGAGGAATAAATTCTGATATTCTGTTGTACATTAGAATGACTATGGTTAACAGTAAAATATTTTATGTTACAAATTAGCTAGATGAGAAGCTTTTCAATGTTTTTACCACAAACAAATGATAAATGCCTGAGGTGACGGACACACTAACTACCCTGATTGGTTCAGATTATTATACAACATAGATATCTATTAAAACACCAAATTTTACCCCATAAATATGTACAGAGTATCAATTAAAAATGAATTGATTTTTAAAGAAGAATATAGGTACTTATCTGATTTTATTTATTTATTTTTGAGACAGAGTCTCACTCTGTTGCCTGGACTAGAGTGCCGTGGCGTCAGCCCAGCTCACAGCAACCTCAAACCCTGGGCTTAAGCGGATCCTCCTGCCTCAGCCTTCCCAAGTAGCTGGGACTACATGCATGTGCTACCATGCCCGGCTAATTTTTTCTATATATTTTTAGTTGTCTAGCTAATTTCTTTCTATTTTTGGTAGAGACAGGGTCTCGTTCTTGCTCAGGCTGGTTTTGAACTCCTGAGCTTGAGCGATCCTCCCACTTCGGCCTCCCAGAGTGCTAGGATTACAGGCATGAGCCAGCAGGCCCAGCTCTTATCTGCTTTTAGCATAAATTTTCTCATTTGTTAAATGGAGATAACTATACTATTATCTCACAGGGTTAAATGGAATGGTAAATGTAAGCCTCTTAGAACAGTATCTGTCACATGGAAAATAACCAGTGAATTTTATGTATATTTAAATTATGTTAATCATTATTATTATTGAATGTTTTTCTTAACACCAAATGCAATAGTCAAAAATGCCTTTTGAATTTAGAGCAATTACTGCTAATAATATCTTTCCTGTTATTTCTCTTCTGTTTCCATTTTTTGAAGGATAGAAAAAAAAATCTAGTTCCAATTGTGCATTGAATAAAATAACACAGTTCTGAGCAAAGAACTGAGGATTTCTTTCATGATCAAAGAACATGTGTTTAGAAAATATTTGACTTGTATATCTTCAAATATCTGAGTTTACTGGTTAAGTGGTTTTCATAGAGATAAAACATGCTATATTCTGGTACTCAAGCATAGTTAATGAATAGGATGTTTCCTATTCAGGAATATTCATAGTTTTATCATAGATAAAATAGAAAAATTTGGAAATAACTAAAATGTCCAAAGATAAGGAATGAGTAAATACATGCTAATATATAATATTCACATATTGGAGTATGAAAATGTCCTTAATCTGTTTATATTTATATTTGTTGACAGAGGGAGATGTGTATGATATATTATTCAATGAATGAAGCAGATTAAAAATAATATGCATAGTATGATCTAATTTATAATATAGATATATGTAGAAAAATATGAATTATTTTCTGATTTAAACTTGGTTGCTGAATTGGTACATAACTGAATCACTTGTATCATCTCATCCCCATGCCTGATCAGAGGCAGCTCAGGCTTCTCACTGTGATTTGGTGTGCTCATCTTCAGGTTAGTCAAAGTGTAACAGTGAGCAAATTGTACCACAGGCAGCAGTGAGTGGTTTTGAGGCTCAGAGGTGAGACATGTTTCCGTGAAAAGCTTGCAATCCAAAGCCAGGCCAGTCCTTCAGTAGAATCATGAAGAGATATGCAGAATGGAGGCTTGGAACACAGCAGGAAGGGGGTGAGGAAAGAGGGTGTATCTTTACGGAAAAAATGTTCTGGGACTTGGAACTTAGCCAAAGATTTATTTTGTAGTTGACCTATGGCTTTTCTGTGGCCGAGAGCCTTGCCGCATCAGCTATTATTGGTCCTGCTCAGATAATAGCCTTCACATAAGTCACACTGAATTTCTGAATTTTCCTCAATTCTTCTTACTCTCCTACCGTCTTGCCCCCTTACTCCATTCCTTTGCTTGGGCTAATTTTCTGTATGAATTTCACTTTTCAATTTGCCTCATATGATCTTACCCATTCTTTGAGATTTATCTCCTTTGGGAAGCCTTTTTTGATACCACAATCAGATATTAGCTTTCGTTTATTTATTGCACTGAAAAATCACTTCTGAGCATTATTTTGTAGTGGGAGTTAGCTAAGCGGAGGAGGTGGTGGTGAAAGTATTCTAGGCAAATGGAACAGAGCATGTGCAAAAAGCGGGAGCCGAGCTAGTTCTTGGCACATTTTGAAACCTGAGCTTTGTTCGTTATCTATTATTAGAACGTAATTGGTCAAGGCGTGCGGTGAGGTTGGTGAGAAGATGGGACTTGGTAAGGTTCACAAGGGCCTGATAATAGGGCACTGTATCTATTGATGGAAGAATGAACCATGAAGGACCTTGTGTAGATACATTGTATTATTTACCTGAAGCCACATAGCCAAGTGGCAGAAAAGTCAGGATTCAAACTCAGCATCATACTTCAAAGCACAAGCTTTGTCTCCGTATATTCTACACCTTGAAATAATTCCTTCACTGGAATATGGAACAGTCATTAGCCTTGGTTGTAGAGCTGCTTAAAGAAAAATAGCTCAAAGTGCAGTGGAGAGAAAGATGTGATTTTCTGGGGCAAAAAGAACAGTGTTTTCCTTTCTTCATTTTCAAAGAGAGGGCACTGAGGGAAGGTAAACTCCTTAGAAATAAAGTTTGATGAAACTATAATTAAATGAGAATTTTGAACAATTACAGTCGGAGAGACTGAGAATACTCTGTAAGTTGTGTTAGGATTCCAAATATAACGAGGTGACCATTCCAGGAGAAATGTGAATAGCATTAAATAATGAGGAAAACAAAAGATCAGTAGATCAGGGTCAGGACAAATATTTCCTTCTAGATAGGACCTATTCTAAAGGCTCCTCTAAGCAAATGTTTACATACCAAACCTATAACTCCATTCAAATCTGCTCTTGGAAAAGTTTGGAAATTTTTGTAGACAAGATGGTTTTCTACTAAAGGAAGATCAAAATTAAAATCTGAACTGTAGGTGCATTTTTTGAGAAGCAAATTGAATCATGCTTAAGTTAATTGCAATATGATTCTTAAACTTCTGTGTAGGTCATAATTTGGGGCTGTTATTATCTTAATGTATAGAGTTAAGGCACCTCCTCAAATCATGCAAATAATATATTCTGATCTAGATGAAACCCAATTGAGAGATTCTTTCAAAATGTGTGAAATACGTGTACAATGACTCTATTTAACGTTAGTTGTTAGCTCCTTTCCCTCCGACCAGGAAAGGTAAAGAATAACAGCAACATTCCCCAAATTTGGCTAAATATCAGAATCATGTGAATGAATCCTTGAAGGAATCTTAAGGTTCTCCCCAGTCTAAATAAAGCAGAATCCCAATGGGCCATCTTGGAAATCTGCATGTTAATATACACCCTGCCCCGGGGGTTCTGATGAAGAGCTTGACTCCCAATGACACGTGTGTATCTTCTCTCTGTTATTAAGAGGACTGTGCAGAAAGTAAAGGAGAATGAGTTGGAGTGAAAACGGAACAGTTCTGATACTTCCATTCTCCATGTGATTTAATGGATTATTTATTTTACAATTAGCTTACCCTTTACCTATGATCTGACAGTTTATTTATTTTACAATTAACACAAAGTGAGCAGATCATCGCTAAAATTATTATTTTTAGGCCCTGGATTTCTAAGTATTATTAGCCTTTGCCTACTGAAATCCTTGACATTTTCCATATATACTTCCAAGAGCAGAAGAGAATTGGTCAATTGACTTCATAGAATAAGCATTACATTAGTGGTAAAATCCTTTGGAATAATATCTATATTTCAGTAAATTAGCTTTACAAGCCCCTGATTAGCCAGGCAACATTGTGCATCTTTCCAGAGTTCAGTGTATATTTGGTAATAATGTGAAGGTGAATAAAAGTGGTCTGCTTTGTGGTTAGGGGATTGGCCAATCATACAGGTGTGATGTAGGGAGTTAAGGCAAACACTTTCTCTCTGACCTGATTTCAAACGTGATTGAAATCTAGTAGCTAAAGCTTAATCCATTGACCCTTTAAAAATACAAATAAATCTCTTGCAAGATGTTTATGCTTTTGTGAGAATAAAGAATGTCCAGAGTTTTAGTATATGTAGTACCGATACATGTATATATGTGTATGTGTGAGAGAGACAGAGAGGAAGAGAGAGGTAAAAATAGGGAGAGGTGAGCTATCAGTGAGGAAGAATAAAAACAAAGATGTTGGAACCCCTGGTTCCTTGATTCATTTGCAATATTTCGTCTTGATGGTGCTTAAATTTGAAGGTTAAGCCATGGGGCACAGTGTTGGGGGCTTGTTTCTGCCCTCTCAAAAATTATGGTTTGCAACCTCCCTTGTCCACTTTCCAGTCAATAGTTTCTAAGCTTTGTGCTGCAGGAACTATAAAGAATAGTCATTCAGAAAGACTGTTTATTTAGTGCTCTCCAGAGTGCTGAAAGCTGAATCAGAGAAAATTTATGGTATTAGATGCTCAAGTTTTTCTGAAATACAGAGCCTCTTAACATATTTCCAAAGGGATATTTATACCTCTTTTTAATGTGCATTAAGAGAAGAAAAATATTTGATCAGCTCATTAGATGATATTTTTAATGTCTAATGCACTTTTTCAAAGTCAGATTAATTAAGGTATAATTTACGTAGTATAAAATTCGTTGTTTATAAGTGTACGGTTTGATACATTTGATAAATGTATATAATCATGTTACCCCCACTACAATCAAGATATAGAACAGTTTCACCACCTCTAAACATTCGTGCCCCTTTGTCATTAACCCCTCTTCTCCACAGCTAGCACTTGGCAACCATTAATCTGAATTAAGTTCCTGTAGTTTTGCCTACCCCATAATAGCAAATAAATGAATCATACATTATGTAGCTTTTTGAGACGAGTGTTTTTCACTTAACATAATGCATCTGTGATAAACCCATGTTATTGTGTAAATCAGAAGTTCATTTCCTAAGGTTCCTAAGTAATACTCCGTTATAGATTACCGGTTTGTTTATCCATTTGCCGTTTCAGAGACAGTGGGTTGTTTCCAATTTTTGGTGATTGTGAATAAAGCCAACATAAATGTTCACATATAATTTTTTTTGTGTGTGTGAAAACACGTTTTTGTTTCTCTGGGTAAATTTAGGACTGAGATTTTGGATTATATAGTAAATGTATATTAAAGTTTATAAAGAACTGACAAATTGTTTTCCAAAGTGGTTATACCAATTTATATTCTAGCCAGCAATAAATGAAAGTTCCATTTTCCTCACATTGTTGCTATTATAGAAACTTGGTATTGTCACTATTTTTAATTTTAACCACTTTTATAGGTATTTAGTGATACGGCATTGTAGCTTTAATTTTCATTTCCCTGATACATAATGTTGAGCCTCTTATCATGGACTTATTTACTGTCTATATCTCATCTTCAGTACTCTGAGTACTAATATCTTTTGTCCATTTTTATGGGATTGTTTTATTATTCAATTATAATTATATATATACTGTATACAATAAGTCCCTTATCAGATATGTTTGATTAATATTTTTTCAATCTATGTTTTATCTTCTAATTTTTTAATAGTGCCTGTCCAAGAGCAGTTTTGATTTTGATATGGCCCAAATTATTAATTTTTTCTATATGGCTCATTCTTTTTTGTGTTCTATCTTAAAAAAATGCCTAATCCTTGGTTAAATTTACCTTCTGTATATAATTTAGGATTTACATTAAGCTCTATAATGCATTTAAAGTTGATTTTTTGAGGTTTATTTCTTGTTTTATTTTGTTTTGCATATTACTGAGTAATTATGCCAGCATCATTTGTTGAAATGACTTTTCCCTTTCCATGGGAACACTTTGGCATCTTTGTTGAAACACAGTTGATTTTATATGTGTTGGGTTATTTCTGTATTATCTATTCTGTTTCAGTGGTCTATGTCTGTCTTTATTGCTATGCCACATTGTATTGATTAGTGTAGTCTTCTAGTATGTGTTGAAATAAGGTAATGTCAGTATCAGTCTCCAAACTTTCTTCTTTCTCTAGATTGTGTTAGGTTCTTTTATTTTTCATATAAATGTTAAATCAGTTTGTCAATTTCTACGGAAAATTCTGCTGGGAATTTTATTGTGTTTGTATTGAACTTTTAGATCAATTTGGAGAGAAGAGATACAATATGGAGTCTGCTAATCCATGAACACAGTATATCTCTCTCTTTTTGTAAATAGTACTTATTTTCTCTCATCAATGATTCATAGTTTACAAATCATGTACATATTTTGTTAGACTTACCCACAAATCATTTATATTTCTGATGGTATTGTAAATGGCACTGATATATAATAATTTTCAATTATTTACTGCTAGAAAATAGAAACATAATTGAATTTGTATATCTACCTTGTAGTAACTAGATCATTCAATAGGTGTGATAACTTATTTGAAATTTTCTATCTAGACAATCATGTTGTATGTGAATAATGGCAGTTTTATTGTTTCCTTTACAATATGTATATCTTTTACTTCTTGTACTTGTCTTTTCTTTTCTTTTTTTCCCCTTGAAACAGGGTCTTGCTCTGTCAACTAGACTAGAGTGCAGGCACCCAACTAGACTAGAGTGCTGGCACCCAGGAGTTTGAGGTCACAGTGAGCTATGAGTGCGATCATAGCTCACTGTGACCTCAAACTCCTGGGTGCCAGCAGTCCTCCTACCTCAGCCTCCCGAGTTGCCTCAGACCCTCAGACGATCCTCCTGCCTTGGGCTACCTAATGCTGGGATTACACAGCCCGTCCTTGTTCTTGTCTTAATGAACTGACTACAACCTCCACTGTAATGATGAATAGTGATGGTGGGGGCAGACATTCTTGCCTTGCTTTTGATTTTAGTTCAATTTTTAGTACAAAAACAATCTTTACCATAAACTGTGGTGCTGTACGTATTTTATAGATGCCTTTGTCAGGTTGAGGAATAACCTTTTTCTTAGTTTGCTGAAAGATTGATATAAACAAGTATTAAACTGTGTCAATTGCTTTTTTCTTTCTGTTGATATAGTCACGATTTTTCTTTTTTAATCTTTTTTATAGATAATTTCATTGCTTTTCTAATGTTGAACCAACTTTGATTTCGGGGTAAATCTCCATGGGATGTTATCTTTTTAGATTCAATTTGATAGAGATTTTCTTCCTAGGTTTGTGAGGAATATTGGTGTTTTATTTTTTTTAATGTCTTTTTCTGGTTTTGTTATAAGGGAAATCCTGGCTTAATCCTGGAAAACCTTAATCCTGGTTTTGTTATAGGGGAAATCCTTGAGTTGGGAAATGTTTCCTTTTTCACTATTTGTCTGAAAGAGTTTGTGAAGGTCTTCAAATTCAGGTTCTCTAATATTTGTAGGGGTCCAGAGGCTACCTAGTTTTTCTTAAGTGGACTTTGGGATTTTGTGTTTTCAAGGGATTTGCCTTTTTAAAGTTTTATTATCAAATTTAAGGGCATAAACTATTTATAATACTTTCTTTTTTTTTAACTTCTGTAGGAACTGTAGGATGCTATTATATCTATTTTATATTCCTGGTATTAGTAACTTGTGTCTTATACTTTTATCTTTGATTATACTGGCTAGAGATTAATCAATTATATTGATCTTTTCAGAGAACCAGATTGTGGTTTTATTGATTTTTAAAAATTTTACTTATTTATTTCAATTTCATTGATCTCTTTATTTTTTTTCTTCTATGCTTGCTTTGATTATTTTATAATTATTGATTTGGATCTTTATTATTTTCTAATATAAACACTTAATGTTATAAACTTCTTCATAATTATTGCTTCAGTTATATCTCACAAACATTGATATATTGTATTTTTATTTATTTTTAATTTAAAATATTCTAAATTTTTCTTGTGATTACTTATTTGACTCATGGGCTATTGAAAGTGCACTGTTTGGTTTTCAAATACTTGGATAATTTCCAGTTATCTTTCATTTTTTAATATGTAGTTTAATTCATTTAATGGTTTTAATCAAATATTCTTTATACTATTTCAATCTTAAAATTTTCTGAGATTTTTATTATTGTCCAGTATATGGTCTATATTGATACATGGGCACATGAAATGAATATGTCTTTTGTTATGTTGGAGGAAGCAACCCATAAATATTAATTTGGAAAAGTTGTTGGTTAGCATTTTTCAGGACTTCAGATACTTATTCATTTTCCAATTATTACATTAAATATTAATAGAGGAGAATTGAAATCTATAAGTATAATTGTGAATTTGCCAATTTCCTTTGTATCAGTATTCATTTTATACATGTTATTTTATATATCTTATGTATTTTTGGAATATACACTTAGGATTTGTATATCTTACTCTTTATACCCTGTAACATTTTTTGTTCTGAAATATACTTTATCTTATTTCAGGCATATAAAATTTCCTTAATTAGTGTTTGCATGTTGCAGCTTTCCATCTTTTTAATTTTAACCTATCTATATTTTTATATTCAGTATAAATTTCTTGTAGGCAATTATATATTTAGTGTTTCATGTAGGCAGCATCTTTATATTTAACATGAGTTCTTGTGGAAAGCATAGACTCGGATCTTTTAAATCCCACATGGGAACTATGACTTTTAACTGGAAATTTTAGACCATTTGCATTTAATATAATTATTTACATATTTGCATTTAAATCACCCATCTTGCTAACTGTTTTAATATATATCTTTTTTAAAATTATTTTCTTTCCTAGCTTGATTTTATTAATTATGTATTTTTTATGAGATTGCATTTTGTCTTCACTATTGCTTCATTAATTATATCTCTTTTTTATTTTGGGGTCTTTTACAATATATATCTTTAACTTATTATGATTTACCATAAAATATTATACCATTATCATGTAGTATAGATTTCTACTTCCTGTATTTATTTTTTGTGCTACTATTGTCATATATTGATATATATGTTATAGAACACATAATGAATTAGTATAATTTTTAGCTTTAAACAATTATCTTTTAAAAGAATTAAAGTGAGAAAAAAATGTTTTTGATACTTACCCTTTTTAAAAATCTTTTCCAATGCTCTTCTTTCCTTTATGTAATTCCAAATTTCTATCTTTTGCTAGAACTTCCTTTAATATTTTTTGTAGTGTATGTGTACTATCAATGAATTATTTCTGCCTTATGTGAAAATAATGTGTTTATTTTACCATCATTTTAATCCATTTTTAAAATTTATTGAGAAGCAATTATTGAGCATTTACTATGTACCAGGCTGTATGACTATATATGTGTGTGTGTGTCTATCTATCTATCTATCTATCTGAAATGCACCTAGCCTGGTCCTGTTGTAGAGAAATGCTCAGAGAAGTCTTTTTGTTGTTGTTATTATTTTTAAGAAAGTAACATATTAGTTGAGAACTACAGGCTAAATCACAAATGCAGTGAACATATATAGTGAAAGGCACTAATGTTTTTGTACAATCAGCCAAAAAAATTAGCATGTTCTATTTTCTAGAGTTAGACTTTCTTAATAAAATCAGGTGGTTTTAAACTGACTAGATTTTGGTCATTTTTCTGTATATTATAGTAGAATTATAGCATGTACTGTTGTATTTCACAGCAGATAAACAAATCTGGTAAGTTTTGCTTTCCAAAGTTAGTACTTATTTTAAAAAAAAGTTTGGACCCCTTAAATGATTTATTGTCAACCATGGGATTTCTATGAATTCATCAAGAACATATTTGTTACATATATTACATGGAATATTTTTAATATGCTTTAGAACAAACATAAGACAATGAAACATTGTTTGCTTCTTCCTCTTTAGTAAAGGAGCTAAGAGAAGAGCAGTCTCTTCTCTTTTCCCTAAATGTCGTCTACAAAATTGTCGATTGTCAAATGTTTATTTCCAAGTAATAAACAATTGACAACCTGATAACAGTGCGACAAATCCATTTGAAGTTTGAGCTATCTCTAAGAACTATCTTCATTCAGGAATGTAACAAATGGAGATAGAGGTAGAGGGAGAGGGGCTCTTTACTTCCCGCAGTACAAATATCTTCTCACTCAAAGATACTAGATTTCGTAAATTCTAATTTAGAGTGGCAGCAAGTACAAATGGAAGATGCAAACAGCCAGGTGCTATGTAGTTCAGTTTTGCTACTCTTCCCTTGAGTAACATTTTCTTAACAATTGTCAGATACTGGATTAACTTCATGATCCAACAATATAGTTTAAATGGTATATCTGGTTTTTTTTTCTTTCATTATGTGTGCTTTGATAAGAATAAACTCTAGCTTCAAATATTTAGAAATCAGAGCTCAATATCATTTAGTGACATCACAGTATAAGGAAGAGGATTGTGAAACTGTTACTTAAAATATTTAGGATAGGCTATATTTGGTTAAAGTGTGGAGAGAGGGTGCTGGTAAAATCTGGGAAAGGGTTTAGAAGAGTAGACATGACATTGACACTGAATTCCACTGGTACTAGTTTACCCAAGACGATGAAGCTTGGGGGAGAATGTGCTATGAAAGTTGATTTACACATATGCTATCATCTTATATAATCCTCACAGCATCCCAAAAAGGCACCCTTTTCAAGTCACATTTTATGAGTGGGATCATTTAGGCTTGGAAAATTTACATAGTTTGTTCAAAAATATTCTAGTAGAAGCAGAATTGTAATTTCCACCCATATCTGACTCCAAACCTCATGCTTTTTATCATTAAAACACTCAATTTAATTCATTGGATCAATGCATATCAGGTATCTACAGTTTCCAGTACAATGATGGGGACTTTGGACATAAAGATATATTTCCTACCTTTGAGTGATTTATAGCCTCTTGAAAAAACTTAGCAGGTAAACTGATAGTGTGAGAGAGATTTAAGGTCTATAATAGAAGCATCAGCTGCCCAGTGAGTGCCCAAAGGATGGAGTGATCAATCCTCTCTTGGAAAAGTGGGCTCCAAATATACTTCTTGTTTTTTTTTTAAAAAATTAATTAATTATTTTTTAATTTCAACATATTATGGGGGTATGAATGTTAAGGTTACATATATTGCCCTTGCCTCCCTCACCCCTCGAGTCAGAGCTTCAAGCATGACCATCCCCCAGACGGTGCACATCGCACTCATTATGTATGTGTATACCCATCCCCTCCTCCCCCCTCCCGTCTGCCCGACACCTGATAAATGTTGTTCCTGTGTGTCCACTTAGGTGTTGATCAGCTAATATCAATTGGCTGGTGAGTACATGTGGTGTCTGTCCATCCATTCTTGGGATACTTCACTTAGTAGAACTAAGTGGTTTCAGCTCCATCCAGGAAAATACAAGCGGTGCTATATCACCATTGTTTCTTATAGCTTAATAGTACTCCATTGTATACATATACCACATTTTATTAATCCACTGTGTATTGATGGGCACTTGGGTTGTTTCCACAACTTTGCAATTGTAAATTGTGCTGCTATAAACATTCGAGTGCAAGTGTCTTTTTTATAGAGTGTCTTTTGTTCTTTAGGGTAGATGCCCAGTAGTGGGATTGCTGGATCAAATGGTAGATCTACTTGTATCGCTTTCAGGTATCTCCATATTGCTTTCTACAGGGTTGCTCTAGTTTGCAGTCCCACCAGCAGTGTAGGAGTGTTCCTATCTCTCCACATCCATGCCAACATTTATTGTTTTGTGACATTTTGATAAAGACCATTCTCACTGGAGATAAGTGATATCTCATTGCGGTTTTGGTTTGCATTTCCCTGATGATTAGAGATGTTGAGCATTTTTTCATATGTTTCTTGGCCATTCTTCTGTCTTCTTTTGAAAAGTTTCTGTTCATATCCTTTGCTCACTTTTGATAGGGTTGTTTGGTTTTTTCTTGCTGATTTTCCTGAGTTGTAAATAGATTCTGGTTATCAGCCCCTTATCGGATGTGTAGCATGCGAAAATTTTCTCCCATTCTGTAGGTTGTCTGTTTGCTCTCATGACAGTTTCTTTGGCTGTGCAGAAACTTTTTAGTTTGATCAGGTCCCATTTATTTTTGTTGTTGCTGTGATTGCCTTTAGGGTCTTCTTCATAAATTCTTTGCCTAGGCCAATGTCTAGAAGAATATTTCCAATGTTTTCCCTTAGAATTCTAATAGTTTCATAC
>CAUYRT010029235.1:0-66507 GCA_963574885.1 Lepilemur ruficaudatus
ATAAGTTCATGAAAGTGGAATTTTCTTAACTTTTTTGAAAGTCTCAAACTTCAAAAAGGTTTGGCCTTGCAGAACAAGAACTCAATGGGGAAAATAAGCCTGGGCCAGCCTGTGACATAGGACACACGCCATGAGAGCTCCCTCAGAGACCATCATCTACTTTATACAGTTGACCCCTGAACAACACGAGTTTGAACTGCATGGATCCACTCATACGTGCATTTCCTTTCTCCTCTGCCCACTGAGAGACAGCAAGATCAACCCTCTCCTTCCTCCTCCCCTTCAGCCTACACAGCATCAAGATAACCAGGGTAAAGGAAGACCTTTATGATGATACACTTCTACTTAATTAATGATAAATATATTTTCTCTTCATTGTGATTTTTAATAACATCGTAAAAATACAGTACATAATATACATTATAAAATACAAAATATGTGTTAATCAACTGTTTATGTTATCCATAAGACAGGTCAAAGAGTTGGCTATTAGTAATTAAGTTTCGGCGGAGTCAAAGGTTACACCCAGTTTTGACTGCCCAGGGGGTCAGTGTCCCAACTCCTGCATTGTTCAAAGGGCAACTATAAATGGAGAAACTGAGGCCCTGGTGAACCTGAGCCTGGCCACAGTGTGAACTTGAACCCCCAAATTTCAAGTACACCACACTGCTTCTCCATTTCAATAGCCTGTCAGTAAAATGCCCACCCACCCCTGGTGTCAAAGACCCCCAGTAAGGAAAGGAAAGTACATTTTCGAGGCTTTCCATAGGGATGCCTGGATTCCACTGTTAAACTACAGAGCAGTGATGAGTCAATTTGCATACATTTCAAAAAACTTACCTAGGATGGTTTCAGGGGCCCGGCAAGATAAATTATGCACCCTTGGCAAAGTAAAGCACTGTGTGCTCTAATTAATTAGCTATGCGAAACACAACCAGTGTTGGCCCTGAAACAAAGGAAAGGACTTGGAGAGTTCAGGGTAGAGATTCGTAAATTAGCTCCGAAAGAAATGAATTAATTGCTTCTGCTTTTTGCGCATCCTCCCCCCATGTTGTTCTGCAAACATGTTACAAGTCTTTGCTTCCCTTCTGGCTTTTCAGCTGTGGCTTTGAAGTCCCCGTTTCTGCGTCCCTCGCCTGGCTCGATGGTCCCGTCTGTGAACGTAGCCAGAGCGTCCTCCAATATGTCCAATGCATGGATAATTAGTCTGAACTAAAAACATAATCTGCTCAGGATAATTGACTTTTTATGAAGCCAGCTTTTAAAGAAAAAGGAAAGATGTCTACTTCAGGTTTTGTGGATTTGCAGATGACATGATTATTCCTCAAGTCAAAATGAACTCATAGGCGGTCTAATCCCCTCTTAGATCAGGTGGGTCACTGCTGGTAATGTTAATGGTGGAGGAAGAAGCAAGGCAAATTCCTTAAGCATAGCCCTATATTTTTACCCAAAGCATAAAATTTAAATAAAATTATTCTAAACTATTCCTGGGGATTAAAGTTACTCAAACCCAGCAGGGCATTATCCCTAGCGCAGGAGGCATCCAAGGCCCTCCGCCAGCCAGCGAGCCGGCCCAGGCTCCCTTGCAATCTAGAATTACTGCTTAGCAATCAAGGACGTGAGACTAAAATTAAAAGGTATTATTGTATTTCTGCCTAGCAAATGTTGACAAGCATCTTCAACATATACTTCGTATGTTCATAGATGAAGAATTAATTGGTATGAACTTTCTGGAAAGCTAATTAGCAATTGGTTTAAACACAGACCCAGTAATTTCATTTCCAGAGTTGATTCTAGGAAATTGGTCAGCAGTATGGATAAAGATTTTCTACAAGGAAGTTTATCAGTGTTATTTACGCAATTGAAAAACTTGAAAAAAGTAAATGCCCAGCATTAGAGAATTAGTTAAATAAATTACATTATGGCCAAAGGTTAAATAATATATGAAGTCATTTAAAATGGTGTTTAAAACATCATTAAAGACGTGGAGGAAACTGCTCATAATATGAGTAGTCAAGCCGGGCTATTTTTTTTAGTGTAGAGAAAGACCGTGTTTTCGCAATGTATTACAACGAACATGTATTGCTCTTATAACCCAAAATATTTTCAAATGGATGATTGGCACAATACTTTATAGATGTAAAGTGCCATTTAATTACAATGGATTTTTTTAAGTAAGCCTAGTTTCTTGTTACTCGGAAAGTGAGTTGTGTCAATTGCTAATGATAAGTTTCAGAAAGACATACAACCTGTGGAGCCTTTGGTGCCAGCCATGCTGAAGAATCAGCTTCACATTTGATGGATCTCATTTTAAAACATACAGAAGGAAGCTGCTGTAAAGTCAGACCCATAAAAAAGTCATTTGCCTAGACCTCCCATTCACGTCCAGCGCAGCCCTCGCTGGCTATGAAGGTAACTGTTTGGAAAGAACATATTCCCCTCTCTGGTAATCAAAATGCGTCTTCCTCTCCATCTGCCTCAAAATGAGAAGTCATAATCTTCTTTTTATGACATCTCCATAAAAGACATCAATAGAACAAAAAAATACATCGGCTCCTGGTAATAATACTGTTTGTTATGGAAATGGTAAAATGTTCCCATATAGGTTGCAATCCACTTTAATTAAGCCTTGTTAAAGAATACATTTTCAAATCATCTAAATCAGATATTGCAGAGCCATGAACTTGCTGTCATGGAAAAAAAATGCACCTCAGGGTTTACGCCTGGGGTGGAATCAATTTTCTCATTAAGAGCCTGCATGCTCAGGACGTTTGTAATGGCAGCTGAGCCAAGCCTCTGGCTTTACGCTCAAGCCTGGCAGTCAAGGGCTGAGAGCTTTTTGTGCTTAGCATGTGGGGACTGCCAGGATGCAAGACTGTACCAAGCTTCCCTCACCTGGCTGAGCCCTGCGGTGCCCAAGGTCCTGAAAGGCTCCCCCCCGTCGGTCCCCTCTGCAGTCTGCCCTCCAGGACGAGCGGAACCTGAGGCAGAGAGATGCAGCAGGAGGCCGCTGGGCTCTCAGCACAGATTCCAGGTGCCAGGTTCTCCGGGAAGCTTCCAGGCAGAGAGGGATGAAGCAATTAGGACCTCGACAAATTCTAAGGAGGAAACCATAACTTTCTTTTTATATCGTTTAACACTTTTATTACTTTTCAAAAATTGTAAAAGTGACATGTGTGACACATCATTTTAAAAAATTACTTGAATATGTATTAACATATAATCTCTACAGCCTTTGCCACACGCTCCCACTTACGTAGGCAATGGAGACAGCAGTATGCGTTTTTCCCCCATAAAACATGTAGAGGAGGTGGCCCTGCTAGTTTGTATTAAAGGAGAGGCATTGCATACACATTACTCTGCAATGCGTTTTCTCACTTAACAGCCCTCCATGTCCATAGCAATAGATTTAGGAAAATGGCATTTTCAACCAGTCAGCTTGGATTTTCTGGGCACTCTCTCTGCCTTCCTCCATGACGCAGAGGCACAGACTAAGCCCCCATGAACCTTGCCTCGTGGGCAGTAACACCCCTCATGCTCCTTGCTGAACATGTCCCGTTGTCCACTGGGGGCCATACGATCACCTTCCCCAAGGCCCTCACATGGGAGCTCAATCTCCTAAAAGCGTGGCCTGACTTAGTCGGCGGTTGATTCTTCCATCCCCACCTCCATCAGAGGGCAGAGAGAGCACAGGTCTGACAGTGTCGTGGCGACATTGCATGAGGCCGGGAGGCTGCTCACACCTGTCCTGGAGGAAGAGCCACAAGTGACTGCCCTGCCCAGGCTTCTCTGGCCCGGGAGCCACCCTGGCCCAGGCACTAGTTCCCCCAGGGGCTTCCCAGGTCTAGGTTTGAGGCAGGAGCCCAGGATATTAACAGGTCTATCCAGACCCATGGCTTACAGCCTGTGCTTCAGATACATCAGTTCTGTCAACCCAGCCTTTCCTGAGAGCCTTTGTTCAAAAAAAAACAACAGCTCAGGTCAGACACGAGCCGAACAGTTGCCCTTCATCCAAGGGTTTTCCAAGCCCCAAGTTCATTTCTTTGCTTTTCCAAGACCAGCTGGCTGGCCCTTTAAGACCAGATGCAATATTGCTCCGCCATTTACCAACTGGTCAAACAGAGACAAAGACAAATTAGGTAATTAACTGCCCTTCCCACTGTGAGTCAGGTCCACAGCTGACATCAAGACCCAGCCTCTGTGGGCTCACAATGCCATCATTACTGACCCTCGATGAAGCCATTCTGTGAGCTGCAGAAAAGCTCTCTGAAAAATAAATAAAAAATGAGAAAACACAGCAAGACTTTTCGTGTTGCTGAATGCTCAGAAATTGCCCTTTGTTAGACAAGCCTTTCTCCCTAAGGCGCCCCAACTCTCCTTATGCAATCTGTGGCCGAAGGCTTTTCTCCTTCATTCACAATAAACACTGTTCTCCTGCCACCCACAGACAGGGAGGTGGCATACCACCAAGGCACCTATGACATTCAGGAGCAGGCGACAGGGCTGGGAAGTGCAGAGAAGGCTGCCTCAGTGGGTCTGTGCTTTAATCTGAGGGTTGTTCCCTAAGTCTTGGTTCTTGTTCTTGTAAGTGATCAATCACTTCATCCACAACAGAAACGTGTTGTGACCTGCCTAGTGTCTATTTTCTACTGTGCCAACACAGTGGAAAAAAACAAAGTTATCAGAGAGCAAGACTCGGGAGACAGAATACTAGAATAACATACACAAGGAAGGAAATGGGAGCTTGAGGAAGTAGAGCCTGAAGCAGGCACGGATTTGAGAGCAAGGGGTTCACTTAGTAGGGATCTCAGGAAACACCAAAAGGGGGATGAAATGAGAGACAGCGGAGAGAAGGAAGCAAGTTGCCAAAGTGAGCGAAGTTTAATCTCCAGGGCAGCCCTGGAAGCCAAGGCAGAGTTAGCCCACCTGAGCCGGGGAGGGAGCTGAAGTGTTTACACCGGCACCTCCACCAGTCACTGGGTGAGGGTCCTTGGGGGTAGGGGAGCTCATTAATTCTCTGGCACTTCCTGCCAGCCCTAAAAACACCCTCAGTCAGAAGGGCAGCTGCTGGGGGCAGGGAGTCAAAGAAGGCCCTGTGTGCAGGTCACTGATCAGGCCCCTGAGGGGTAGGTGGAGCATGGGGCCCCCCATCTGCATGCCATAGTGCAGGCCGAGGGGTGTTCTGTTCCACCTCCAGCTTATAAAGTCAGGAGGAATAAATAATGATAATACTATATAACAGGCGTCAGCCAACTTTTTCTATAAAGGGCCAATGTCTTAGTCCCTTTGGGTTGCTATAACAAAGTACCATAGACTAGGTGGCTTATAAATAACAGAAATGTATTTCCCACAGTTCTGGAGGCTGGAAGTCTGAGTTCAGGGAGCCAGCATGGCCAGGCTCTGCAGACGGCCCTCTTCCAGCTTGCAGAAAGGCTTCTCACTGTGTCCTCAAGTGGCAGGAAAGAGAAAGAGAGTTCTCTGGCTTCCTTTTATGAGGGCACTAATCTCATTCATGAGGGCTGCAGGCTCATGATCTTATTACCTCTCAAAGGCCCCACCTCCCAGTACCATCACATTGGGGGTTAGAAGTTCAACATATGAATTTGAGGTGGGGGGACAAATAGTCCATTGCAGCTAAGTAAGTAAATATTTAAGTTTTGTGGACCACAGGGTCTGTGTCACAACTACTCAAAGTCTGTCTTTGTACTGCAAAAGCAGCCACAGACAATGAGTAAACAAATGAGTGATGCTGGGTTCCAATAAAACTTTATTTACAAAAGCAAGCAGCAGACTAGGTTTGCCTGCAGGTCATAGTTTTTTGACTTTTGAGTTATAATAATGACCATTCAATAGACCTACCATGTGCTAGGTGCTTTACATATATTACCTGATTTACTCTCCAAAGCTAGGTATTATTACTCTTATTTCACAAAAGAATGAGCTGGGGCTCAGCGAGCCTGCCACTGGTCAGCGGGAAGAGCCAGGAGTCACACTGAGGATGAGCTGACCCAAAAGCCCATGGGTGCTTCCTGCACTAGCAAAATACCTACAAACTATTACCAAACTATTTACAAAGTTACTAAAGGTAAAGGAACTTCTCATTAAGTGAAAAACTAATACATAATATTGTATAAACAGCATGATCTTAACCATCTATTTTTTAAATACTCAACAAAAGCTTGCAGGGACATATACCAAGATTTTAGGTGATCCCTTCTGCGATCACTTCTGAGGGGGTATGATTACAGATTTTTTTTGTATTCATATACTTTTCTCTACTTGCCAAATATCCTACAATGGGCACATGTAACTTTTATGAAAATAAAAATTTAACCTTATTTTTTAAAAAGTATGGGAACCAGTGGGTGCACAGAGGAAGAAGCTGTTTAATCTCAGTGATTTCTGAAGTGGTATAGACATCTCATTATGCTGAGAGAGGAAAATATAAAATTTCTATTCATATTTATTTACCTTTAAAAAATATGAACAAATTGTACCAACTCAATACTCAGAATGACCCGAGAACCCTCCTTTAACGCACATGCCATGGCCACGTGTCTAAGGCACACGGAATCCTGTTAGGAAAGTGGAAGTTCTCACCAAGACGGCTTCACTGCGGGGCCCACTCTGTGCTGCTGATTTCATTGTAGTACTGTAAATTATATCACCACCTACCGCATCTTGTGTGTACCCAGGCAAGTTACAGATTATATTGTCTAGGGTCTATTTGAAAATGGACAAAGGATGTTAAAAGATTCCTGAAAACAAATATCCAGGTAAAAATAATACTAATAAAGGCACAAGCTGATATTTCTGAGTATGAGTTCCTTTTCATCCACATTACAATGGTATTCTGACGTGACTTTCTAATCTTATCACATAAAAAGTCAGCCAAAAGAACCATTTAAATTATAAGAATCCTATTAGAAATTTTAATTTACAGCCACTATTATTAAAGCAATGCATACACCCTAAATATACATGCACTGGACTTTAAGATCACAAAGCATCCAGAATACAGAATTTTTTTTAAATGTCTCACTCTTCCTGCCACAGTTACATCACTGTGATTATAGATAGTTATAATATGGCGATATGGCAACAAATCAAAATGCGTTCTTTGTCAGAATACATTTGAGAGGCACACAAAAATATTTGTGTGGGGAAATTTAGGGAAATGACTGTGAGAACACATTATGTAGCATCAGTGTTTTGCCAGGCACTTGGATAAAAGTGCAGATGTTCCCAACATGTCTCATTTGATGGATTTGAGGTATTTCATTCCAATGCCTCATATAGTTGTGCAGGTTGCACACCACACGCTCTAGAAGGCATCACTGACATTGTAGTCTGTGACCTGTGCCACTGACATGGTGCAGTGCACATTTTGGGGGTCCTGATATAGTGATCCAGAAAGACTCATGTGAAGAATTACTTTTATGTGAACCGTGGAAGGAAAGTTATATTGGAGAAGATACAGTCTCAGTACTGTAATAGTAATTGTGTTTTACAGGAACACTGTAAAAACATAACCACTAGAACTTTAAAAAGATTCCAGAGAGTGGTGGAGGATTGGAGGGAAAAAGATTCCAGATTGAGGTTGTAAAGACAGCATCACACATGAAATACATTCACAGCATCATTTGTAAGTGGGCTGTTGCAACAAAGAAATATAAGCTAGGGGCACACATAGTGCCACAGAATACCACTGATGTGATTATATGTAAAGGAGAAAAGGAAATCTGAGTAGTAGAATTTTACAAGCCTTCATAAGGATACGTGAGATGACCATGAACTTCTTTTGGAAGACACAATGTACTTGAAATAGTTGTTGAACTTGAAGATGGGTTATACATTTTTCCTTTACAAAGAGACAGGGTATCAAATTTGGTGACCCTTTCTGTGATGACAAGTTAACTCTCAGCAGTGTGCTACAGGTAGATATTTTTTGAAGAATAAATACATTTGATTTGACCCTCCAAGGTAAAGAGTGGGAAATTAACTGCTTTTCAAAGAAATTCATGTGTTCAAAGAGCATTTTTGAAAACATTTCCATCACTATGTGATTTTCTCACCATCATGGTTGGTATATCAGCTATAATAACATTCACAGATGCACACTTAAACAGAAGTCTCTAGCATGCTTAAAAATCTTCCAAATGAAGTTTCAATAGGTTTTGGACCCATTTGTTTAAAAATGTAAAAATGAAATATCTTCCAATTAGTTTGCAAGAATAACTGCCTGACATCAGGAAGATGGAAATTTACTAGCCCAATTTCAACAAAAGCCTTTGCATAATTGGTAGACGGCATTGAAAAATGAGAATGATGACTTAGGAAACAGAGCCACCAATGCACTCTTCCATTTGGATCGACATCTCTTTGTGAGGAAGCTTTTTCAACTCTGACAGTCATTCAAACCAAGTATTTAAAAAAAAAAATGAGCTTAGAACTATGATATCTTGCTGTATCCTCAAGTATTAAAATTTCAAAACTAATGAAGCATATCCAATGTTAATGCTTACTTCAAAATATTATTAATAATTTCAGGGGCAGCAAAAAAAAGTGGCAGCAAAGAAGGTTTTATAATACCAACAATTTAGATGTTACTGTTTCATTTTTATCTCAAAACTTTAAATTTTCTATTTTTGTATATATTATATAATACATATATAAATTCCATATACATTTATGTTTATATATAATGTGTATAGATTGTAATATAGTCATATGTAAATATATAAATTAATAATACACACATATATATAATTATAAACAAATATGCATATAGTAAAAAACAAGTTAGGATTTTCATCCCATCAGACTTTGAGTTGAGGCAGGGGCAAGTGTGGGCTTATGAAGGGGTAACACTTGCACTGAGCCTTAAAGCAAGAGTGGCACCAAAATCATGGTCACAGCTACATCATGATTGCAGAGACACAGATTTCTTTATCCAATCTTAATATTCATTCAGAATCAGATGGGAGTGAGCTTAGAAGAAAGGAGAGGATATTGTCATCCTGAAACTCATTTTTCTGCATTGTAGAGGGTGGAAGTAGAATTATGTTCAAAAACAGTGAACCTCAATCTTCAGCACTGAGCCTTTCTCCATTTCTGAGGGGGGGAATTAAGGGGGAGCCGCCCGCCCTCCCGGGGATGCCTCTCCATGCTTTGAGGGCCATTTTTCATGCTCTTTACAAAGTGAGATGCCCTCCTGCTTTCCAGATCCAGCTCAATGTCCCTCCCACAACCAAAACGCCTCCTCTATGCTGGAAGTTAGTTCTGCTTCCCTCACCTTCCATGGTCAGCAGCACGTAGGTGTCCCACCTGCTAAGCTCTGGCAGTTCTGAGGGAGGAGTGTCCTCAGTGTGCAACCACAGGGGCCATCACTCAAGGTGACCTAAGGTGAAAGCCCAAAATCAGGAGAGAAGATGTGAGGTCAAGACGGGGAAGGCGATAATGAGCACAAGTCGCAGGAGGAAACAGGAGAACCAGTGGTGAGCCGTTAGGACCATTACGAGAAGGTGGAGAGGTGGCGGTGCGTCCTGCTGTAGGACGAGAACTGCGGACACTCTCCACCCAGGCCAGTGCTCTCCCATCCCTAACATGCAATGTTGGAGGGAGAGGGAGATGAGTTACGTTCATATATTCATTTATCAAATGTGTGATAAGTTTCAGGTACTGGACCATGCTGGCACGCTCTACCTGACGATGTAGTTATTTCTGCTCTTGTCTTAATTCTCCTGCCTGATATGAGCTCCTCTAAGGCAGACTTTTTATTCATCTTTACAGCTCCATAGTGTCCAAAAATATGGCACTCACAGATTTGATGAAGACAGAATTTGTGAGTCCTTTATGAAGCTAAGGGAATTCACATTATCTTCCACTGCTTTTACCACAAGATCTTCCCAACATTCAAGAAAAAGTTGGCTTGAGTATGGTTTGTAACTATCCAAGGACAGCTCTCCCAGCACCCTTGCCCAGACAGTTAATTGTGTCTTCACATCAGACTAACCTGGAATACTTGGAAAGAACAAAACAATAATGCAGTGAAAAGGTCCAATGTGTGTTCTTTGTACCTACCTTTACCTTGCCCTCTGCTCTAGCCTGACAATTTGTGGGGCTTATACCAGAAATCAGTCAGGCTATTTGGGGAAGGGGTCCTATTTGTCAGGGTGTACAGAATTTGGAGGGCTGCATGGGGAGTGGTGAGGAGGAAGGAAGGAAGAGAGGAAAGAAGGGAAGAAGGATGGAAGAGAGAGGAAGGGAGAAAGGAGGGGAGAAAGAGAAGGAGGAAGGAGGGAGGAGGGAGGAGAGGGAAGATAGGAGAGAGGGCGGGAGGGAACAAAGAGAGGGAGGGACAAACGATTTCCTTAGCCAACCGGTCAATGGAATCACCCTGATCATCGCTGAGGACGTGAATCCATCTCGCATGTGACTGCTCCAACATAGCCACGTTTTTAGGACTCTCTCTGCATCTTCAGTCCTGCTGTCCCTGGGTCTAGAATGCCCTCCCTACACCTACCACAGGTCAAGTTCCTTTCTTCCCTTTGAGGAAAGTCCTGAAAACCTTTATTGATATGTCACCTAAAAGTGAGCTCTGTATTCAACACCATCATCATCACCTAAGGAACATATTAAATCCAGATTCGCAGCCCTCGCCATGATCTACAGATTCTCTGAGGTTATTCTTACATACATTGAAGTTACAGAAGCTGAACGCCATTCATTCAAAAAGCAAACATTAAGCACTCACTGTTCGACCCACGCTGTCCTAGTTTTCTACTACACACTTTCACTTTGTGTAACAGTCCTTTACCTTACCCCACCGCACATTGTAAGTTTCTTGGAAAGACAGTTCCTTTGTATCACTGAGATGCTTGGCACAGACAAGCTTCTCAATAAATGTTTGCAGGTTAAATGAATAATCAAACTAATGTTTCTATGTCTCCAGAGAGGCTGTATTTTTGCACCTGAGAGTTTTTACTTGAGAGTTTAATACAGGGAGCCTGGCACAAGTCCCAGGACTGAAGGCAGAGGAACAGATATAGTCCATCAGAGCAGAACTATCACTTCCGTGGTCTGCATAGCTTATTTCCGTCACATGGCTAAGAGAAAAATTAGCTTTTCTGAGGACTACATAAGTCCATTATTATTGAACTGGCCATCAACTAAAGATCTTAAGTACTTTTCTTCCATGCTAAGTCATGCCTTTCCTATCTCTTCCACTGGGCATTTGTGAGAAACAGACTTTGGAAGGAAGGTAGGACTTGCAACTATGCATTCATTCAGGAGCTACTATCATCTCCCTAACCTGTGCTCAGCACTCTTTCAGACTCTGGAGATACAGACAGGAATGACAGTCTTTGCCTTCCAGGGCCAAACAGTGGTACAGGACCCTTTATCCTACAATATTTTTTATTAGATTAAAAATGTCACAACATACAACAATCTTTTTGATACTGATTCTGTCACCCAATGTTTTTACGGCCCCTCTCAGCTTCCCACGCTTAGAAGTTCAGAGAATGTCCTCTATGGCTCCATCAAAATCATTGTTTAAAACTGCTAAGTAGTGCGGGACCAAGGAAAGAGCTCTCCATGTGTCTGGAAACAAAACTCAGGTCTGGTTCAATGCAAACATTTAATAAGTCTCTACTTTGTGTACTAGAGATTCAGAGATTAATCAGGCACAACCACAATCTTCTAAGAATGTCCTGAATGTGGTTGTGACAGGGACATAGCACATAGGTACAGCGTAACATGGCAATGACCATTACTTATGTCCAGATCATATTTCTCCCCTGATCCTCCAAGACCTTTGAAGATCTGTCTGTCAAGTCCAAGGCACGCATGGAGAGAAGCCAAAGCTTGTTTGGAATATAGGATGGGAAAATATTTCCGAGATTACGATTCCCTTTCGCCTTGGGCTACATCCGTCCAAATTGAATTTACTCAAACAACGGGATAGCTATTACAGCGGCACTCTTTTAGCACAGTAATCTAATGAGATGGCTTTGGATACTATTAAAAGTTAAATCAGTCGATAAATGAAATATTAAAATCACCAGAGAATTGGCCCAATATACAAAATATTAACACTGCAAGCTCTAAATCAAGCGCTGAACATGAATTCAGCCAAAGCCCTTAAAACATGACTGTGGACTCTGTCCTGAATTTTGGAGCAGTGCCTGAGGAGAGCTTTCCAAAAGCTCAGTTTTTCCTCTCACTGGAGCCTTGGAGTAAGGGAGCTCTATATTGAGGGCTCTCTCAGGACACCAGACACTAGAAAGCCTGCTCTGGGAGTCCAAAACATTTAGAAGATGATGCATCAAATCACAGAGTAATGTGACAAGTGCTTTATCTATTAATCTTCTCACTCCTCACTAAGCCATGAGGTCCTGAGTCTTACTCCACTCCATGACTAGTGGGAGTCCCCAAAGAGTGACATCATTCAAGGCCCAGTTCAAACCCCACCTCTTCCCAGAACCTCTATGATGCCTCAGCCAGAATCATTATCTCCTCCACAATTAATCTCTCTTCTCAGGGCTTCATGTATGTACACTTGTTGGACCTTTTTTTCCTCAGTCTGTCTTGAATTACAGTTATCTATGCAAACAACTGTCACTGTCTTAGTCTAGCTTCTCCCAGAATCAGACCCTGAGACAAGAGTTCAAGTGAAAATGGTGTATTGCGCAGGTAAAAGGATCTTTAGGAAGCATGGGCTAGTGATACAGGGAAGTAATATAGTCAATAAAAAGTGTGATATTAAGCTAGTTACCAGTAGGTGAGGGATGCTTTAACTCAAGGATGAATTTGGGGAAATGGTATAGAACACAGCCCTCACTATTATTCACCTGAGGGGCAAGGCAGCTGGAGTATATATACACCAACTTCCAAAAGTACTTACTTGTGGGCTGCTCCTGTGCTCTTCCGCCCCCCCCCAACCCCCACCAAACTGCCACATGCAGGCAGAGCAGCCTTCTGTGGTTCCAGGAAAAAAAAATATTTAGACACAGGATTGAATTATGTCCATCCACCCCCCAAATTTTGTTCAAACCCCCAACATGACTGTATTTGGAAATAAGGCTTTTAGGAGGTAATTAAGTTTAAATGAGGTCGTAAGAGTAGGATCTTAATTTGATAGGACTGGTGGCTTTATAAAAAGATGAAGAGATATTCCACTTCTCTCTCTCTCTCTCTCTCCCCCCCCCCTTCTGTCCACAGGTGCACAAGAGGGGGCAAGGGGAGAGAGGGGAGAGAGAGAGTCTTGAGCTCAGTCTTGCCACAGTCCCGCTTACAAGACTGAGCTCAAGGGCAGGGGCCAAGCAATGCTGTCCTCCCTGAGCATCAGCCAACAGGAGAAAAGAAGCAACGTTTATTGAGTACCTACTGTGTGTCAGGTACCAAGTCAGACTTTTTTTAAAAATCAACTTTTTTAAGATATAATTTATATACACTAAAATGCACACACTTAAAGTGTATAATTTTGTGAATGTTGACCAATGTGTATTCCCATGCAACTATCACCACAATCAAGATATGGAAACACTACCATCACTCAAAGATTCCCTTGTGCCCCTTCCAGATCAATCCCAGGCCCCAGGTTATCATTAATCTGCTTTCTGTCACTACTGGTTAGGTTTGTCATTCCTAGAGTTCCGTATGTAATCACACAGTCTGTGGTCTTCTGTATCTGGCTTCTTTCTCTCGGCGTTTTTGAGAGTCATCGATGTTGAGACGTGTGTCAACACGTTCATTCTTTTTTTTTCAGCAAGTAGAGTTCCATTGTACAAATATACCATTATCTCATTCACTTCTTGATGAACTTTTGAGATTACTTTCTGTTGGGGTTATTAGTAAGTAAAACTGCTATGAACGTTTATGTACAAGCTTTTGTGTGAACATGTTTTCATTTCTCTTAGGTAGCTTTTAAGTAGAATTGTGGGATCACATGGTAAATGTATGTTTAATTTTATATGAAACTGTATGCTAGACATCTTTTAATCTATCCCATTTGATTTTGCTGACCACTCAACAATAAGTGTCATTCTTGCTTTTTGAGTACACTGAAGCTCATAGCAGGTAAATGACTTATCTGAGTTCATATGGTTGGTAAGGATGTATATAAGACATTCTCCCAAGTTTATCTCACCCAGAATCTTGTGTTCTTTCCATGACACCGTCTTTCTTTCCTTTATTGATCCAACAGAAGGACTTGATGTTGAACCCAAGAAAACAGGCAAAGATATAAGTGACTTATATTCTTCTAATCTCTAAATTTATCTGGTCCAGGAGAGGCTGAGTGCCCAAGTTGGAGTGAGACAGCCCCAGACAGGGAGGAAAGGTGGTTACAGGGGCAGGGGACCTGGCTGGGCCTCCCTAGGCCAAAGCACAAAGACATCACCACTCACCACACAGGCCATTGAAAGGACAGGTGGAGCTGATACCTGCCAGTGTGGAGTTCATAGTTTTGAAAACCATAGTAGATTGCTTATAGTCTGTCAGGCTGAAAATGCAACCAATTAATAATAAGCATAAAGAATATGTTTTTGTTTTTGTTTTTGTTTTTTTCTCAGTCAGTGTCTGAGAAAGGGTTTTTAAGTTTTAACATCCAGGAAGCCAAATGTTAGGGTAGCGTAGAAGATCAACCCGATTGCTGACAAAGGCAAGCTAATCAATTAAAACCTGGTAAATAACACTCCATACAGACTTTTGAAATGACAAACAGGAGAATCAATTCACTGGAATAAGGAAATAAAGGAACCAGGCAGGGTTAAGGTCAAATCTTTAGCAGAATTCTTCAGGGAGGAATTGGCCTGTCTGGCAAATCTGTTGCTGCTAAGGCTGCAGACTTTGGCTAATGCCCAGAATAGAGGCTGTTAAAAATGCATTAAGAGGGTCATGTTTACATTTCTATAGTCGACTAAAAGTCTCTGCTCATATGAAATGGAGTACCCTCTGTATATTATAGTCTTTAGTGCCTGTCAATAAGAGATAATGTGTTTGAATTTCACAGAATAACACTTCTCAAGAAAGTAAAAGTATTCCTGGAGTTCAAAGCTAGTGCCTGGGATTAAAATAGCAACAACAGCTAGCAGTCATAGATCTCAGCTCCTCACCAGTTCCACTGCTGTCTCTCAGCTGCTTCAGGTCTCAGCCTTGCTGCCGCTCTCTGCTCCTCACCTCATGGGATGCTCAAGTGAAGAACTATGTCCTAAAGTGCTTTGGAAATACAGGGTGCTGTGTGAAAGGGAGATTTTTTTTTAACCCTTAGATTGTTGAACTGCTGTAGCAGAATGCTATAGACTGGGAGGTTTATGAACAGACATTCATTACTCACAGTCTACAGGCTGAAGACTGAGATCAGGTCCCAGTGTGGTCCGGTTCCGGCGAGGGCCCTCCTTCAGGCTGCAGATGGCCAACCTATCCTGGCATCCCCACATGGTGGAAAGGGGACCAAGAGAGAGCTCTTTGGAGTTCCTTCATAAGGGCATTAATCCACTTACAAGGGTCCAGCCTCATGACCTAATCACCTCCCAAAGAGCCCACTTCTTAATACCATCAATCTAAGGGGTTAGGATTTCCATATATGAATTGTCAGGGGACACAGACATTGAGTACACAACAAATGTTAACTGTTAATGATTGAATGGTTATTATTAATTGTCAAGATGTATTTCTGAAAGGTGGAACACATGCATTCATCTCTCCCCCCTCAAAAGTTCATTAAAATGACAGTAAAGCAATTTAAAAAGTGTGACTCCACAGAGACAAGAAACTAGAAAAGGCTACCAATTTCTACAGCTGGAGGAGTGGCCAAGAGAAGTTGCATCCCAAGGACTACAGAGACGAATCCTGACAGGCAGTCACCTGAGAACTTGGGATAGGGAGGCACCAGGTCACTGAAGGCAGGGGCACAACAAAAGGCTGAATAAAAGGAAGAAAGAGGAAAGTCTACATAGAGAGGGTAGTTGTGAAACCCCCAGGCCACTGTCTTACTCTAAGAAGCCTTCCCTTCCACAGACATTTATTCTCTGGACCAGGCGCACACATCCGAGGGGAGAAGTATGTAAGATAATTTATTGGATTATGGGAAGAAAATATTATAATTTCTAATTATTTTTAAAAAGAAATGATAAGTTCTACTAACATTTAATATATTGTGATTGGGAGTGGTGTACGTAAAGTACTCACACAAAGATGGAGAGCAGGAATAAAGACTGTGTTAGTTCTAAAGAAATTGAACCAGGGAGGTTGCAGCCTAGGTGCCAGAGTGTTGGAGAGAGATTGAAAAGAGGCATTACGTAAGGGTCTGCATACCGAATATTGGAACCCTCAGACCCTTTCTCTGTCCAAGGAAGTACCTCCCATGCAGGAAATTAGAGGGTTCTTCTCTGGGGAATGTGATCAATATGAGAGAAAATACCCAATCATACTGACATTCAGGGTACTCCAATGAAAAGGCCAGTTAACCACAAATTCACTTGTTAACAAGCCCTTTTCCTAACACAAATGCATAGAGAAAACTACATTTCACTTTTAATTCTACTCTTAAGTATGAACAGATAACCGGAGATGAACAGAAATTTGAGAAAAGCCTCTAAGATGAGAGACAGGGACTAAAATAGGAAATAGATAATGCTGGAATCAGGGGGGAAATATAAAAAAATATATATATAATTAATAATCCTAGAATTATTTCCAGGGAGGAAAATATGTATAAGGAAAGAGACAAACATAATATATGATTTGATTCAGTGGTATCCAACACTGTTATAGCAATAAATATTGACTTTATTGTGAAATAACTCTATTGGAAGAATGGAGGGAAGAAGAACAGGTAAGTGGGCAACAGTTTGTAGTAAGGCAAATTCTTTCATACTGTGATTAGATGTCAATAGGTAATGTTTTCAAATGACACACTGTGAAATGTAGTATAGGATTCTGGGAAGTTGGTAGTGAGACAAGTGTGTCCTTTAATCTTCCCAAATCACCCCCTAAAATCACACGGAACAACTAAAATAATAAAAACTAAAACCTGCATGCAACCTATATAGCAAAACAAGGTGACAAGGTGCTCCCATGAACCCCACTTTGTGAACGCGTGAGGACAAAGCAACAATTCAAGGTCTGTGTGCTGTTAGCATCTGTGCAGAAGGAAGCAG
This sequence comes from Lepilemur ruficaudatus, assembly GCA_963574885.1. Taxonomy (NCBI): domain Eukaryota; kingdom Metazoa; phylum Chordata; class Mammalia; order Primates; family Lepilemuridae; genus Lepilemur; species Lepilemur ruficaudatus. The sequence continues at coordinate 17,166 of CAUYRT010029235.1, forward strand.
GAAGAAGCAGTGGCAATCGGTGGACCTGAAAACTATCAAATACCAACAAGAATTCACTCAAAATCTCAGGGTGCCAATTTTTTGCCAATTTTTGGAACTGAAAAGGGTACATACACTCCAATAGCAAGTGAGTCCTCTGTGTGACTTCTATAAGAAGCAGTCTGGGACCTTGGGATGCTCAGAATTAATGAGCCAAAGTTTTTCTCCAGGAAAAAGTTCCACAAGAAAAACTGCTGGGAATGGAACCCACACTGAGAATGACAAGGACAACACAGGAAAAAAATCAGGCCTCGATAAAATTGGAGAAGGAGAACAGAGCCAGGAATGCTTAGAAGATAGTACGTCTACCTTCCACAGAAGTAATAGAGAGGGGACTCTCCAGCCATAAAGTCAGAAAACTGTCTTAAAACAGGTCTCCCTTACAACGGTTCAAGAAACCTAATTTCACACAAAAAAGCAGTCATTAGAACGGACCAAGGCCAAACATTATGCAAAGCTACCAAAACGAAAAGGAATAAAGGGAGCAGGACATCCCGGGGGTAATGAAATCACACCAGAAAGGCAAACTCACAAAGCAGATGAACACTATAACACAATATCTCAAAATGAGCTGAAATATATTTAAAAGTGGCATAAAATCTGAGACACCCAGTATCTAAAACAAGTTCTTCCACCAGGTGCCTTGGCAAAATGGTGTTAATCCCTGCGGGGGGAAAAGTGCCTATAACATGGGAACATTTAACTAGGAAGTTAGATGTTAAAATATACAGTAATTGAGTCTAAAGTTTGGGTTTGGTTATCTAGGCAAGTCTACTTTATAAATAGTATTGCAAGAGAAGATTTGATTACATTTGATTAACTGAATCAGAATATGTAGAAGTGGCCAGTATTTTATCAGGTACAGGGGAGATATGCAAAAAAAAATATTTATAGTAATTATTAATAGAACTATCAATCGAGGCCCTCAGCAAATGAACTGAACAATCACCAATGAGGGGCCCTTGGCCAGAGCGACTCTGCAGCTGACTAACCGTCCACACGTGGCTACTCTAGGGCCAGCAGCTAATCCCCACCCATTTGTGAGGGTTGACGAGCAGATGAAATAACTCATCAATTCTCATGCAGCATCACGCGTCTGCAGAAAACAAGCCAAGTTCCTGCAACCAAAGGCTGAGAGGATCGTAGCCACACAGAGTTGCAAAGAGGGGCCAGTGTGTGACCAACCCAATTCTCCTTGGGATTTAAACACTGATCAGCTTCCTTAGGGCATTTCAGAGTCTGCTGGGATGATGGTTTGCTCTTCACTGATGGGGATATTGACCCTGGCACGTGTTCAAAAGGAAATTTTCTTTTGAAACGGTGTCATCGTCAACTCATGCTGCCATTACAAAATACAAATGATTAAGTGGCTCAAAAACAACAAAGATGTATTCCTCACAGTTCTCAAGGCTGGAAAGTCCAAGATCAAGGTGCCAGCTGACTTGGTTCCCAGCTAGGGTTCTCTTTCTGGCTTGCAGACAGGCACCTTCCTGCTGTGTCCTCATATATCAGAAAGAGAGAGAAAGACAGAGCTCTGTGGTCTCTTCCTCATCTTATAAAGGCATCAGCCCTATTGGATTATGACTCACTAAACCTGAATTACATGCTTTAAAATCCTATCTCCAAATTCAGTCACCTTGGGGGTTAGGACTTCAACATATGAATTGGTACGTGGAGTCGGGGATACAAATATGCAGTCAGTAACCCAGGCATTAGTCCTAAGAATAGGATAGTGACATTTTACACAGTGCAGCATTTTGCAGTTTACAAAGTGCTTTCACATCCCAATTTTCATTTGAATCTCTCAGCAAAAGGTAAATGGTAACAGGATTATTACATCACATTTGCAGACGAAAAGTCTCAGGATGTTTTTAAAAGGTGCAATTAAACCACCCAGCTTTCTGCTTCATTTCAGGAACCTCTTAATTTAATATTAATACATATATAGGTTGGATTTTTTAAGAGAAGAAAAAAACCACATTAAATATATATGCTAAACTCAGTTTACCATTCTAGCAAAGGAGAATTGGAAAAGTTGAATAATCATCTTCTCTTTCTCTCATTCTCTGTTGCCTTCTTTTTTTCTTCCCTATCTGCTGCTAACAAGACCCAATTTTCAACCCAATGCTTCATAAATTACACTCGGTACAGGAAGTTTTGCCCTTTGCAATAAATCTCAGATCTTTCATGGCAAACTGAGAGGCCTGTCTGGCCCACCTGGCAGAGGCCACATGGTGGGTTATGCACAGCCACTTGGAGATTGGAGGTCAGGGTTAAAAAAAGTGCTTTGTAAGCTGCAAAATGCTGCCCACCCCAAGTCCCATACTCACTGGGGGCAACAGAGCCTGCTCAAAATAACTCTGCACTCAAAACCAGCTGACCACCTGGCAGACAGGAAGATAAGCTGCAGGAGTTTCAGGTCAATTTTTGGAAAATGCTCTGGCTCCTTCTCCCCAACTCCTCAGTATCCACTCAGGCCTTACCTTGCTGCTGACCCTTGGCTTAGGTCCTGTTCAGGGCCCTGCTCTTTCCTTCTGGTCTCCCTGACCTTCCTAAGGAAGCCCTTGCAAAACGCGTACCTCAGAATACTTGTGTCGAAACTTATCCTAGAGAAGAAAAATAGGATCTATCAGTGAGTTTGACAAGTACAAGTTTGAACAGAGTTAGACATGTTCCCTATCTGCAGGCCTTCTCAGAGCCTTTGATGGTATGCAGATGTGCTGATATGCTATGAGAAGTCTTAGGTTGTGTGCTTGTCCTAAACTTACTGTTCATGGACCCCTTTTTCTGAAGAAGCACCTCCTCCCATCCTTTGTAGCTGGTGGTACTAGGCACACAGTCTGTGAAATACGGTGCTAGGGACACACACATGGCATGACCTCCTTCCACTCCTGTTTGCAGGTCACACCCTCGGCCCGTCCCACATTCACCCAAGACAACCCCTCCCCCCACGACACTCAAATAGACAAAGAATTCGGACTGGATGGGCCTTTCGTTTGCTGAATGTCAATATCCTGCTCTGTAGCCAGAAGCCCTCCAAGCAGCGGGACCTGGGCTGTAATGAGGAAGAGCAGGATGGCAGAGCTCTGTTATCAGAGCATCCCCTGTGTTTATCAGGAAGAGGCTTTATTAACAGGAAAAAAGAAACAATTCGTTATTGACTCGCCCCAGTAATTCACTGCCCTCCTGCTCTGCTGCTCAGAAAGCCTATCTCGACTCTGTCAGCCGGGCAGAGGAGTCTCTAACAGGGCCTGAACGGAATCAGAGACAATTGATTATCGTGTCTGCCTTTGCCGCTGGCTCTCAGCCTGTGACAGTCATTAATCAGGGGTTTTAGGGCAGCTAGGGCTGTCATGAGTCTATCAATGAAGTTCACTGTGGAAACTCTTGAGAAAGTTTTCGTGTAGGTTAGACATGGGCACGTGGGTTTGTTCTCCACCATTTTCATCATTGAAGAACACAGAGAGGCAGCGGCTGGTCTCCAAAGACGGTCCCAGTGAGCCACCTCGCCTGGTAATCACACCCTTGTTTAGACCCTTCCCTCCCCTTTCACCTCGTGTCTGAGCTGCCCCCGACTTGACTTCGCCAACAAAATGCAGCCCACGTGTGATCTCCGTTCCAGGCCTCAGTCTAGAGAAGACCTGGCAGCTTTTGCTCTTGTGATGTGGGGATCCCTGAGCCACCATGCACAGAGTCTGGCCACCCTGCTGGAGAGACAGTGTGGGCAGCCCATGTGAGTGGCCACGTGAGACCACATAGAGAGACACAGTGTCCTGGCTGGGCCCAGCCTTCCAGCCACCCCAGCCAAGGCCCAGACAGGTGAGGAAGCCATGTGAGCTGTCCCAGTCCCAGCACACATCATATGGGGCAGAGACGAGCCATCTCCATTCACCCTGCCCTGACTCCTGACCCACGGAATCGTGAGAAATGATAAATATGGTGGTTTCCAGCCAGTGTGTTCTGGGTAGTTTGTAAGCGGCAATAAAAATCTAAAACCGAGAGGCTGTGAGGTGCATGGGTTTGGAGTCAGAGGTCCAGAAAAGCAAGCAGACGGAGTCTGAGGCGTACCTGCTGCAGTGGTGGAGACAGACAGGGGAGCAGGGACGAGAACCAGCCCAGGGAGGGGATCTCCTCGTGGGGGTTCAGACTCAGCAGAGAGAATTCCCGTGTGTTTCTGGCCATGCCTGGGACATTGAGCAGGGAGAGAGGGAAGGGAGGGTCTCACGTTTGTCCAGGATGTGCCTGTGTGGTCATGGTCTGGCCGGGAGCCGGGAGCAGCAAAGGACTCAGGAACGCCCAGCCTGCGGTCCCTGCTGTCTTTGGAAACACTCACACTGACCCCACGTGCAGAGCATCGCAAGACAGAAAGCACCTTCATACTTGCGCTAAGGTGACCCTCATCCCCACCCTGTGTGGAAGGTAACACCATCATTCCCATCCTGTGTGGAAGGTAACACCATTGCCCCATTTTATGGCTGAAGAAGTGGGGATCCGATATTAGTGAGTCAGTCTTGGGGTGTGGTCTGGTGCAGAGATCTGGTCAGAGGAACTGGACCGGAGTCCTGGGTGCAGGATCTGTGGCGAGTCCCGCTCATCCCCGGGAACCCCAGAGGGTGGCACTGTTCCTGACTTCTTCCTGGGGCCAGGGGTGTGGAGGGGCTGCTACCATGGGTACAGAGGTAAAGTGCAGTCTTCCCTTTCTTTAAAGTAGCTCACAGAGGCAGTGTGGGTTTGAACCCCAGCTCACACTGACCCACTGTTGAACCTGGGACACGTTATTTGACCTCTTGGGGCCTCTGTCTCCTCATCTATAAATGGGGATGATAAAAGTATTTGACTCATAAGTGGTTTTAGGGATGAACTGAGTTATTTTTAATATACTCAGAGCAGTCAGTGCCTGGGACACTGTAAGTGTTAAGGCATTTGTCAAACAGGTGACGACTGAGAACTTTCTAGGCTGCAGACTGCCACCTGCCCCTCCAGTGTCATATTTTCACATGACCCCCCAGCCCTTGCGCCTCCCACCCCTTGGAGAGTTCGTTCTTTGTCAGGGTGAGGCCAGGATTCCTTTCGACAGTGTGAGGAGGGTGAGTTGCCCAGTGAAGACCCCCCGGAATCACCCTCCCCCTGGGAGTTGCCATCCCAGTCCCCTGGGGTACAGACCCAACCTGCACAGTGTGTGGGGTGCTCCTGGGACAGACCCTAACTCCAGGAAAGGGCTCAGACAGAGCTGTGAGTGGGAAGAACCCTGCTCGTGAGACCCATCCCTGTCTTGCTCCTTTGTGCCAAGGGTGAGACAGAGGATTCCCTCAGCCACTGAGACCAGGTGCACAACCGGGCCCTGGTGGTCCTTCCCGTGGGTGGGTTTTGAGAGCCGTGACAAGCATCCACCCCCACTTTCTGTGGGAGGTGGGACAGCAAGAACCGATGGCCATCCAATGCCATTTTCGTTACACCAGTGATGTTATACACTATGGTTGGGTTCTCCAGGGCAGTTCACAAGAGTCTTAGAGATCCACAGAATGTGCTAGCACACGATCACGAATGTGTAGTGAGCACTGATAGGAGCAGCTCTATTGAAGTGTTTTACTTGCATTCTCTCCTTTCTCCTCTGCAATAATCCTGTGAGGTAGACACTGTTACCTTCTGTCTCTCACAGATGAGGAATCTGACACTTAGGATAGGTAATATATAACCTGTAGCTAGTATCAGAGTTGCTGCTCAAAACAATTCAAAGTTGGTTCTCTTGTGTACCGTGGTAATTATTACTGGTACTAAAATTACTACTAATATCAATAGTAAAAACTAGCAGGTTTTGAAGAATCCATTTCTGTATGGTTTGGCAGAGCTGAGGGTCACTCTGAACATAAGTGCATTTGGCTGTGAGAGGGGCCCCCAGGAAGGAGACCTTGGTCACTTAGGTAAGTGGTCCCACAGAGGCCCTCTGAGAAGCCCCCAAAGCTGCAGAGTTGAGCACCTACAGGGTGACCAGTGCTCTGTTGCCTGACACCATTCATACACACACACACACACACACACACACACACACACACACACACCCCTCCACAAAGTAGAAATTGCTGTTCCTTTCACAGAGGAGCCAACTCTAACAAGGTCACCAGCAGGAAGTGGCCCAGGTGGACAAGAACGCTGAGAGTCTGCATCTCCCAAACCCACTCAGGCTCTGCCTCTACCAGTGACCCAGGCGGGGGGGTGAGGGGGGGCCCTGTTTCTAGTTCTGATGGCCAGAAATGTTCAAAACCAAACGTGGGGCCCCTGGCAGCACAAGTTGTTGCGTTAAAGTAGGCGGCATGGGCTGGTCTCCCTTCTGTGTCTCTTAAAACCTATCTGGACCTGGTTACTCTCAGGAAACGGAGGCAGCTGAGCAGATACCATAACCAAGAACGTATTTCTTTTTCCATTCTGATTACTGAGTGCCTGTCCCATGCCAGGGCACTGGTTGATAAACATTCTCTATTACACTGAATCCCCACAACAAATCTACAACGTGGATATTATTGTCCCCATTTTACAGCCAAACCCACTGATGTTTAGATTAGGGGACATACCCATGCCCGACCCACTCCAAAACCTGTGTCCCTTCCATTCTGGGTATGCCAGAGGGATAAGAATGCACAGGTTAATCCTTATACGCCTCTCTGAAGTCGATGGCTGCTTTATTCTCATCTTTTCAGGTAAGGAAAGTGAGACTCAGCAAGGTTTATGGCTCATTTACGGTCCCCAGGTATGAAGTGAAGGGTTTAGGATTTGAACCCAAGTCATTTCACTCCTCCACAGGCAGGGACCACAGCGCATTCTCCTTTGGCATTTTGCCCATCAGTGTGCCATATCCGAAAAAGGATGACGCGGGGAGCAGTGAGCCCCAGGCAGGGAAGAAAGGAGACTGGAGCAGGAACACACGCAAAGTGGGAAAAGGTGTGGGCGAGAGCACGGCCCGCCTGACAGCGTGCTGTCTGCTCTCCACGCTAGCATCCCAGGGGACAGATTCTGCCTCCCTGCACGGCGTCTCTGGCACTGAGCGCTCCTTTCTGCACACGACCCTTTCCCTAGTAGGATGGCTCTTGTCACCCTCTGACGGCCTATCTGCAGCTTTTCCTCACCTCCTGTATTCTTTTTTGGCTTCAAGAACATCTACGTTTCACACAGCCAACAACTTTGCTGAATATCAAATTCATCTTCTGTCTTGAAATGAAGCCACATGGGGATGGGATACAATTATTTCTCGATTTCAAGCCAGCCCATATGTTCGCCAGTGTGAAAGTTGGGTTTTCCTCATGGGCAATTTTAGTTTTTAGTGGAATTATATTCCAGGGATGGTGGCCTGGTCTGACATCCTATAACAAGCTGATACACCTTTTATCTCTTGGTCCACTTTAGCCGAAATGCCTGACTCCCTTCCGTACGTGAAGGCTGAAGCCAGGGGCTGTTGCCGTGACCAAGAGCAAGGCTGGTGTGTCCGCAGGTGACGATGGCGGAGAGAGCTCTGCAATGAACTCAGATCAGCCACAGCTCTTCAGGGGACGGGAAAGCAGCGTGAGGGTCACTCTCAGTATGGTCGGCAAAAGTGGGCAAAGCAGAGCAATGTCCAGGCTACGCATCAGACTCCAGGACACACATTTTTAACAAGAGTCCAAGGATAGAATTGGGGCATTTCAAGAACATGAAGGGGAAAAAAAATTACATCTTCATTTTCACTCATCTCTAACTGAAATTTAGGTTTTCTTTCTACTATAAAAGGAAGCAACAAACCAGAGTAGTATGCATAATACTTCCAGCTTTATGGGAGTCATCACATCCACACTAAACATGATTATTAAGTTAGTTAACAGGAAGCACACGTAGCACTCAGTACCCTGAGTCATCGCGGCTGTGGGAACAGCCCACGCCCTCTCAGTTTCCCCTTTGGCTTCTCATGTCAGGCTCCATCCAACCAGACCTTTCTTGTGCCCCTTCCAACACTGTTTGAGCTGAGGGGCCCAGTGGGGCCAACACACTTATTTCCTTCCTTCTAGCATCTTCCCCACCCCTTTCACTATGGAAAGGAGAAGAGATGGGGCCTCGTTGTAGGTGGGGCTCCCCCAGAAGCAGGCCCTGAGACCAGGTGAAGGGCGCCTGGTAGAGGAATGGGGAGGGACACAGGGAAGGGACGATGGCCAATGAGGAGTGTGTTATCAAGCCAGTTATCTTATGGGGACTGGGGCTTCATCCCACTGGAGAAACCTGGGAGCCCGGGTAAGGTACACGGCTCAGAGAGGCGAGGGAGCTGGGTACTAATACTCCACCTTCCCCTAGTCAGTGGGTGAGGGTGACAAAGGGTGGTGGTGGTGTTTCATTCTCTGGCAGCAGCACAAGAAAAGCCACCAGCCTAGCAAGGCAGGTGCCGGCACTGGGCAGTCAGCTGGTAGATACCAAAGAGCAATGCGCGAGGCTATCGCAGGGCACCAGCAGCACCACGACAGAGAACTAAGATTTGCTGAGTTCTTACTAGCACTCTCCGAACTTCCTTTTGTCTTTACCATGTCACTGTAGGACTAGTATCGTCAGCTCCACTTCACAAAGAAGGAGATGGAGTCTTCCTCCTCCCTGGCCCCAGGTCAAACAACCAGTAACATGCAAAACTGAGAACTGGTTACAGGTGAGTCTAGCTCAGAATACAGCTCCTTGATGTGTACACTACATCCTGCTCCCACTAAAGGCTCACACTGCCCTGGGGCAGGGCCAGCTGCACCGGCGTGTGGCCCCTGCTGTCACACAGGAACCCAAGCTCAGAGGGCCCAACACGTGGTTTCATGCTCTGCAGTTGCACCATCTTGCAACTGAACTAATTTTTGAACCAGGGGCCCTCATTTTCGTTTTGCACTGGATACGTCAGGTCTGGACTCAGAGCCCTGCCCACCGAAGTTCTAATTTCCCTAAGAAACGCATCTCGAATTCTCAGCTGCTTAAAATCTGACTGACTCTACAGAATTAATTGCAAAATCCCTGCCACTTGTATAATATAATAATTTTCCACCCCAAAGTTACACCAAGAATTAACAGGTGATAATGATTTTACAGCACACTCCCAGCAACAAAGACCAGCCAAATTCTTTCTCCAGGCCCTGGCTGTTACTTTAATCTTCTCACTTCTTCCCTGTGTCGCAGCACAGAAGTTAATGACCTGCAATAAATCCAAGAAGCTGTGATTTGAAAGCTACTGAGGCCCAGCTGGAAAATGGATCTATATTTTCATTGAGAGGTGATATCTAGGTTACCAGGGCCCAGCAAGAATTCCTCAATATTAAGGCTGTTCTTCTTTAAGACCTAAATCGACATCTCTACTGTCTCACCCAGGGACTTGTATTTTTTTCTTTCAATCACCCATGCCTACCCTTTTTATCTAACCTTTCCAGACTGCTTGCTCTTTAAAGTGTAATGGCTGGATTATCAGACAAAGGTGATCATAAATGTGGCATTGAAGGGGAACTGAAGGCCCTGAGATGGCCCGAGCAGCCTGAAGGTGTGGCCCCCTGAGACCGCACTCAAGTCACATGCTGAGACTGCAGCACTGCCCTTGGCACCTGAGCCCCCAGCCCCCACCCCAGATGGGCACGTGAGCAACGTTCTATGATTCTACGAACATTTCCTGGGGCCCCTGGGGCCACTAGGCTACATACACACATTTACAACTGCAATTCCCCTTTCAGCTTAACCCTCTCTACTTATAGATGCATCTATTTGATATAAGCTAAGTTTGAATTTAGCTAAGTTTTTAACTCCAGTCTGGCTGGGAAGTTGCACAAACAAACCTTTTGTTCTCTCCAGCAGTGTCCCTGGAGAAAACCTAAGGGAATTCCTAAGGGAATACAGGTCCACAATTCCTTATCCTCAATTCCAAAATCAAAAAAAGCGCAGCAACCTGAGTTTTTCTCAAATTATTTGCTTAAAACCTGACCTGAACCAAAGTAAGTACTGTCTTTAATTATCCTTTTTAATGGCGATAGTCTTACTTTTGCAACAGATATTAATGCTGTTGACAACAGGGGACTACACCAGACCTACCGAAGCTGTTACATGACACAGGAGAGAGGCACTGTAACCCCTCTCCAGATGTGAACAAATCTAAGTTCCAAAGCACATCTGTTCCCCGGGGTTTTGGCCAAGGATTGAGCCCTTCCCTTCCCCTAGCACGGCAATCACGAACGACTCGCGGTTTAGGGTGCTGATCAGACACGGTCTCTCACTCAAGAAACTGGGCATCTGAGAAGAGATGAGACACGCACACAAATGTATATACCACAAAGTAGGACATGATGATGTCCAGCTAGGAGAGATCAGTGGGTATGCCATGGAGGAGATCAAATTGACCAAAAAAACGGACGTGGAAAAGGAAAAGGGAAAGGCATGCAGATGTGCAGAGGCCAGAGGCTGTGGGGGAAATACAGGATCGGGGAGCTCACTCTCACAGGAGCAAAAGAGGTAAGGGAGAACAGGAAATAAAGCTGGAAAATTCACTAGGGTCACATCGCAGAGGCCCTTGAAGGCCACACTGAGGCAGAGCTTGGTGGGGCGATTGGGGCTGTCCAGGAAGGTGAACCCTGGCAAGGCTGAGAGAGCCAACCGGGGACTGGCCAGGAGACAGTTGCAGGAATCCCACGACAAGATGACCCAGTAGTGCAGCAGGGTGTGGCTTTTGAAGTCAGGAGGAGGATAGATTCAAAAGGGGCCATGGAGATAGCAGGAAAGGGCCAGGGAAATGCGGGACCTGTGGTTCTCAGGACACAGGAGCAGCACATTTGAGCTGGGAGCTGGGCGGGCCCACAGTGCCCAAGGGCCGGCCTGGCCACCTCCCTGCCTGTCTGCACACGCTGCATCTCCCCGGGCTGCCGTGAGCCAGGCCTCGGTACCATCAGCAAAACTCTTCTTCATTTGTATTTCTCTTCTAACCTACTCAGCGAGGCCTAATTATTTAAATCTCAATTAATCCCCGTAAGGGTGCTTGCATGAGAAGTTTGTTTAATTACCTCCTTTAAACTCCCCTGTTGCACATGGCCTTCTTCGGTTTATTGATCACTCAACCGCCAAGCTTCTCTCTCCGAGCTGACAGCTGGAGGAGCTCGAAGAGAATTCTGCAAGAGCAGATTCCAAGGGTCACTGTGCTCCTCCTTTTACTGTCTGGGACACATTACAACAGAGAATGGGGCCCAGGACAGTCACCGTAAGGAGTGGAGGCATCAGAGTCCCATCATCAATGTCCCCCAACCACCTGCCAGCAGCCCCGCCCAGTGCTACACTCCAGGAGAGGCATTTCGTGTCCCCTCCTTTGGCCAAAGGATGCTTGTGCTCAAGCAGTTTGCCCCTCTCTGTGCCCATTCAAGCCCTCCCTTCTCTGAAATACCTCCCCTGCCCAGCCTCTTTCCTATCACCTTGACAGTCCCAGCCTGGCTCAGTTCCTGGCCAGGGAGGTGGGTAATTTCACCAGGTCAAACTGACCTCTCCCTCCTCTGAGCTCTCAGGAGTTTTCTTGTAACCACCCCAGTTCTTTGAACATAGTTATTTTCAGCATTGATTGCTTCATTAATTGAGACCACACATTCCCTAAGAGCAGAGGTGTGCCATGTCCTTGCAGCTCCTCATACAGAAAGTGCTCTGACATTGCTTTTTTTTGCACATGGTAAAATATATATATATTAAAATTTGCCATTAGCAACCTTTTGTACAATCCTAATGTTTCGCAACCATCACCACCATCTAGTTCCAAAATATTTCCATCACTCCAAAAGGAAATCCCATATCCATTAAGCAGTCACTTCCCGTTCTTTTCTCTCCCGGACCCCTGCCGACAACCTGCCTGCCTTCTGTCTGTATGAATTCGCCTACTCTGGATATTTCCTAAGAATGCAATCGTAAAACATGTGACCCTTTGTGTTTGGCTTCTTTCACGTAACATAACATTTTTCAAGGTTTATTCGTGTTGGGGCATGCGTCAGCACTTCAGTCATTTAATGGCTGGATAATATTCTATCACATGGATAGACCATATTTTGTTTATTCATTTATCAATTGATGGACATGTGGGGTCAGATATTGCTTTTTGATTATCAATATTTGCCTCTGGTATGTTCACCAGTGTCCATGAACATTTACCCTTTGCACAGCATACAGCACAGATGGCTGAGGGGTGGGTGCAAAACATCAGAAAATAAGAAGACAGCCCCTGCAGAGCCCTTCACAGTCAACAGAGCACTTTGGCCAAGCCTATCTCACATCACCTTAACAACAACTCTTGGAGGCAGGTCCTGCTACTGCCATTGAACAGAGGGGAAAATGACACTCAGATAGGGAAGTGACTTGGGCAGGGCCACCAGGCTCCTAAACTGGAGAGCTGAGACTTGGCCCTTATCCTCTGCTGCTACACTCTCTCTGCTACGCTGTGCTGCCTTTCTTACCCTGGAGCACAGACAGACGAGAGTCCTGTTATTGCTCAGTGCAGCAATCGTCTCTTTTTTTTTTTTTTTTTTTTTGAAACATAGTCTCACTCTGTTATCTGGGCTAGAGTGCCATGGCATCAGTCTAGCTCACAGCACCCTCAATCTCCTGGGCTCAGCCGCTCCTTCTGCCTCAGCCTCCCGAGTCGCGGGGCCTACCGGCCTGTGCCCCCCGGCCCAGATAATTTTTTCTATATATTTTAGTTGGCCAAATAATTTCTTTGTATTTTTAGTAGAGATGGGGTCTCGCTCTTGCTCAGGCTGGTTTCGAATTCCTGTCCTTTGAGCAATCTGCCCACCTCGGCCTCCCAGAGTGCTAGGATTACAGGCATGAGCCACCGTGCCTGGCTTAATCGTCTTTTCTGGAAGTCTTCCCTAACCCACTCCCCCAACCGCCAGCCTCCTCTTCCCACACTGTGTTCTATGCTGACTTCTGTGTTGTCCTAATTTCTAGACCAGTGGGCTCTGTAGTAGGTGTGTGCCTCCAGGAGTCATCAGAGTGCAAGAAGAAAATATTAGAACATTCATGTATATATTTTTTGTCTCTTCTTTTAAACTTATTTTTGATGTTTGATAGTGAACATAATATGTAATATAGTATTCCATGCATATAACTTTTAATGAATAAAATATATATATTGGAAGTATACGCAAAACATTTTTGTACTAAAGGGCTTTCAAACAAGGACTCTACTGCATTCTAGTATGAGCTTCTTGAATTCTGATTTGAATTACTCTCTGGATTCACAACTCTAGGACAGTACCTGACACATAATCTCTTGAGCAGTAGAAATATCTTCAGGTGTTCAGTAAATATAAATTATTTAAAAATTTTAAATGAATGGCTTCCAAAGACCTTTCCAGTCTTCTTATACTCAATTTCCTTATAGCAAACTGAAATCTGACTTCTTACCTCTGATTTTCTCCAGGAGGGGAAGTAGATTATATCGCTCCTGTGACCTCCGTCACCGTGAAGCAGCTTCAATGAAATGGTCCCGGCCGCATTTAGAACTGGACTTGAGCTGTATCTCTGCTCCATCCTAGCCCTGCGACTCTGAGTTCGTTACTTCACTCACTGAGCCTCAACTTCTCTATGTTGTCCACTTCACAGCCTACAATGAAATCCCCAAAAGATGTCCATGAATGTTTTCAGAAGATCACAAAATCTTATATACAGTAAGCATGAATTATTTTCTTCAACTATGCGACTTATCAGGCAAACAATGTTAACATCAAAAAAATCAGTAACTTCTCCTTTGTATTTACCCAAATGAAAACACATTCACACAAAAACCTGCACACAAATGTTTATAACAGCTTTTTTTTATAATTGCCAAAACCAAGGAAGCAACCAAGATGTCCTTCAGGAGGTGAGTGGGTCAATACACGGGGGTGCATCCGGACCATGAGATGTTACTCAGTGCTAAACAGAAACGGGCTATCAAGCCACAAAGACATGGAGGAACTTTGTATACGTACTACACAGTGAAAGGAGCCAATATGAGAAGTTTACGTACTGTAAAATTCCAACTATACGACATTCTAGAAAAGGCCATACCATGAAGACAGTAAGATAGCAGTGATTGCCGGTGTTAGGGGTTAGGGTTAGGTGGGGCATTTTTAAGGGCAGTGGATTTTTAGACAGTGAAACTGCTCTGTATGTTATTACAATGGTGAATACAGGTGATTATATTAAATATATTTGTAAAAACCCGCAGAATATACAACACTAAGGGTGACCTGTAACATAAACTATGGACTTTGGGCAATAGTGACGTGTCGATGGGGTTAATTGATTCGAACAAACGTACCATCTGGTGCAGGATGTTGACAGTGGATGAGGTTGGGCAGGGAGATTATATGGGAACTGTCTATACTTTTTTCTCAATTTTTCTATGAACCTAAAATTGCTCTAAGAAAGAAAGCTTAATTTTAAAAAAAAGTAAGCAATTCCCCAGAACTTTTAATAATTGGAGCTCCTTTTTGATAAATTATCTTAAAAAGAAGATAGAAAATTATACACATACACACACTTAAAAAACACTGGGAAAAAAATCATTTAATTGTTAGCCATGGTTGCCTCTGTGCGGTGAGGTTACAGGGTATTTTTTCACTGTCCTTTATAGTTTGCTATATTTTCTAAACCACCTATAATAAGAAAGCATGTAATGCATTCACAATAAGAAATAACTTGTTATCAAAAAAAGTCAACCACCTTTTCTGAAGAAATATAATGCATCCTCTGTTTTGAAATGCAGATATATTTAAATTCCTCAGTTCAACAGATGTTATGGCCTACTGTGTGCACAAGCCCCTGTTCTGGTGCTTACGGGTTTAAAGATAAAAACAAGAAACAGATCCTGCCCTGGAGAAGTTCGCAGCCCAGTAGAGGAACCAGAAGTGGCAGAACCTTGTCGGCCCATTGACTCATCAGCATTCACAGGGGGAGCTTCAGAAGAGGGAGAGAGACTCCCATGGGATGACAATAGTGGAGACAGGGCCTGGGTGACATTAGAAAAGGCACAGTGCTGAAGTGGCACGTGAGATGGTCTTAAGAGTCAGGAAATATCTGAACACCCAGAGTTCGGAGGAGGCTGTTTAAGGTAAACAGAACAGCACCAACAAAGGTGTCAAGCTGGGCAACTGGGTGGCTTGTCTAAGAAAGCCGGCGGTGTGATAGTTTGGTGGGACCACAGCACACATGTGGCACAGCTTTGAGGGAAAGCTGCTTCCGACCTACCACGTGTAGGTGGTCGGACGCTACCATGAGCAGCGGTGTTTGACTTCTCAGGCCTCTGGGAGCTACTGAAGGATTTGACAGAACAGGGCATTCAGGTGTGCGTTCAGCAGGTTACAAAGGCGTGTGGCTAGTATGATCCCATTTTTTGGTAGAATCAGTGTGTGTATTTTTAAGTACAAATGGGCTAAATTTTAAAAATATGTATATATTACTTTCTCAATGGAGAGTGAAATAATAGTTATTTTCCTTTCAGAGGGGCAAAAAACCCCCTTAAAAAGTGAATGATCACTTTTTAAGAATATAGAGGATGAATGGGAAGGGCCAGCCTTCAGACTTTTCAGACAAGAGGTGTGTGCGATTTCAACAAGCCCTCAGGGATGGGGAGAAAATCCCACCTCCAAGCTCACCATCGGCTACTCTCTGTTTGCCATACATGTATGTGAACATGTGAACACTTCTCCGTGTGTGTGTGTGGGTGGGTGGGTGTGATGGGCTGAAAGTTTGTGTCCCTCCCCCAAATCCACGTGTTGAAATCCTACCCCCAAGGTGATAGTATTATATTAGGAGATGGGGACTTCAGAAGGTGATTAGGTGCTCAGGCTGGAGCCCTCGTGACAGGATTAGTGCCCTTATAGAAGAGGCCCCATGAAGCCAGGCACGGTGGTTCACGCCTGTAATCCTAGCACTCTGGGAGGTCAAGGTGGGAGGATCGCTTGAGCTCAGAGAGTCTGAGACCAGCCTAACAAGAGTGAGACCCCATCTCTACTAAAAATAGAAAAAATTAGCCAGGCATGGTGGTGCATGCCTGTAGTCCCAGCTACTCAGGAGGCTGAGGCAGAAGGATCACTTGAACCCAGGAGTAGAGGTTGCTGTGAGCTAGGTTGATGCCACAGCACTCTAGCCTGGGCAACAGAGTGAGACTTTGTCTCAAAAACATAAAAAAAAGACGCGGCCCCAGGGAGCTCTCGCAACTTCTCCTTGCCATGTGAGGAAAAAATGAGAACCCAGCAGTCCACATGCTGGAAGAGGGCGTCACCAGCACCCGCCCGTGCTGGCACCCTGACGAGACTTCCAGCCTCCAGAACTGTGAGAAATAAATTTCTGTTGTTTATAAGCTACCCAGTCTATGGTATTTTTTTCATACCAGCCCAAATGAACTCAGTCTCTCTCTCTCTCTCTCTCTCTCTCTCTCTCTCTCTCTCTCTCTCTCTCTCTCTCTCTCACACACACACACACACACAACACACACACAAACACAAGAATACACTCCTCTAAATTCCAAGAGGAGAGCCCGAGAACCTCCTGGAAGGCCAGTAAATATTCAGATGATCTCAGAAACAAAAAGCACCCAGAACGAAGACTCCCCACCACTGACGGAACAGACATCTTTGCAAAGCAAACGGGTGGAGACCTAACAACGTGTTACCTGTTGGATTCGATCTTAACATGGGGCTCAGAATCCAGGGGTTTTCATCCTTCCATTCAAGGTCTTTCTATCCCACATCTGCACTGAAGCTCCTTAAATCATTTGCTTCTTTATGGCTTATATATGTACCCCTTTTTCTAATAGTCTATTTAAAGATGGAAGATGAACCTCATTTTTTCCAAATGTAATTTGCTAGAATTTGCATGATACACGCAGTAACAAGTGGGTCCTGAATTATGTATGATCTCCTCTAATAGGCCAGAGCTTGTTTGGGAAGTGTGATCTTATAAACTACCGGGTTTGCTTTTTATGGCAAATTGAATGCTATTCCCCCTTCTTGCTTTACATATTCTCCTAATTAGAGGAGATAAAATAGATTTTAGACCTGAAAAAAAGTGATTTCTTTCCAAGAGCCCACATTTGTATGGAGAATTAAGCTCATTCCATTCAGCTGCACCCTCTAATTTAGAGCTGTTGTCAGCATAAAGTATAATCATAAAAGATTTCTCCATCAGGAGCTCTTAATGCAATCGAGTTCTTAAGGTGACTTTCTCAAGTTAAGGAGGGAATGGTTAGGTTTGCTCCCTCAGGTGGCCGGGGAGAGGCTGGCATGAGACTTCGGTTTCACCAAGATTATTTAAGATTGTTCTGTATTTTGCTTATCTATTCCCGAGGAAACAGTGAGTTTGAAATTAATACTAATCACTTATTGAAAGCTGACAGCATGCCAGGCAGATGAGCGAGGTGCTTTTGTGATGCAGTTCTGGCACAAGGTGGCTCCTTGGTGGCATTCAGTGAGTGAGCACCCAGGCTTGGGGGCTGGTGGGAGCTCGAGGTACAGTGGTCAGCAAGGCGGGCCTCTCCTGCCCTGCTGTACAGTTCACAGAGCAGTGAGAAGTGGGGTGGGGTGCGGGTCAGGGGAAGGGAAGAGGACAGTTTATAGTTATCTGGAAATGAGTGAAGTTTTGCAGTCCTGGGTATCAGAGGTGCTGCTTTCTGCTCTCACTCTAAGCGGTAAGAAACTCTTCTTTCTTTCCTCAAATTTCAAAACATTAAGAAGGTACAGCGCTTTTATTATACCGCATGGATGGAACTAGAGAAACTTTCCTTTCAAAGAAAGGGTAACACTAACCCCCCATGGCTGCAGGCCACCGACATGCGGTCTCCGTAGGGAGAGGGCACACAGGTGCAAGAGAAAAAGCAGCAGCACCAAAAGGCCATTGTCATCAACAAGTGGCACCTCCATCCTCTCTGGGCTCCATAAAGAGGGAAGAAGCAGACAGACCACAAGCAATGTGTTTTAGGACCGGAGAGAGAGGGAAAGTTCTTCCTTTCTCTCCCTACAGCCTATCTTTCTGGCCTCATTTCCAGCCCAGACAAGTCCTCTTGTCAGGTCAGTTACTTATGAGAATGTCTTCTCCTTCTGGAGTGACCCCATATCCACCCACAGACCATAAGTCCCAATGGTACAGTCACATCAGAGCCTATGTGGCCCTTTCCAAATGGCAAACTTCCTTTGAAAAAGCCATATAGTGAATATTTTTGTGGCCTGTGTTGCAACTATTCAAGTGTTCTGTCGTAGCATACAAGCTACCATAGACAATATGTAAATGCATGAATGTGGCTGTGTTCCAATAAAACTTTATTTACAAAAAAAAAAAGAAGCAGGGGGCTGGATTTGGTCTGGGTGGTAATTTGCCAAACCCTGGCTCTATAGCCTAAAAGTGTGTGTCCCATCAAATTCATATGTTGAAATCCTAACCCCAAGGTGATGGTATTAGGAGACAGGGCCTTTGGAAGCTGATTAGGTCATGGAGATGAAGTCTTCAGGAATGGGATTAGTGCCCTTATCAGAGAGGCCTGAGAGAGACCCCTTTTCCCTTCCACCATGGAAGGACACAGCAAGAAGGCATCATCATGGCCAGAGAGCAGACCCTCACCAGAAACCAAATCTGCCTTGACCTTGGACTTTCCCAGCCTCTAGAGTTTGGGAAATAAATTTCTGTTTTTTATGAGCTACTAATTTGTGAATTTTGTACAGCAGCCCAAATGGACTAAGACACCTGTTCTAGGCATCCTATATATATCAGTGCTAAATAAAATTATGTTTAGCATAGTAATGGTCTAGCGAACTTTTTCTGGCCTCTTCTCTAGCTGTATCTGCCTGTCTTAGCCTTGTCTGCTAAAAAAAAAAAAAATACTGTGAATAAGACCATTCACCTTCCCAAATCAAGCAACTGTTGCACTGTAGTCCCTCCTATACTCAAACAGAGCCATGAAACATCATGCCAGGTGAGAAAAGTGCACGATCTTCTTAGAACATAAGTCTGGCTCAACAGTAGTCTGCAACTTACAAGTCCAGAAAAATTTTCCAAGAAAATACCTGTATTTAAGCTAGTGGCACCTTCAGGTTTCTCCAAAAATACTGGGAAGAGGGTCTTAACTTTAAATTTATATGACTAAAGCCTCTCAAGAGAGTTCTCTTCAGAACACAAGCATCGTGCTTGCCCAGGGAAATTTACTTCTCTACGCCTGAGAGGTAGAAGTATGCTCACAACTTTGAAATAGCACATTTTCTGCCTTATATTCATCAAGATTCCAAAATCAGTCTTACGGCCCAGTCTCTGCCACCAACACCAATAGCACTCTCTACCCCCTAACACGCAGTGCCCAGGAATCACAGAATCATCTGACAAGCCCTGTGGCAGCCTGTGGCTAGATCCCTAACTAGATCTGAAGCCAGAGAAGCCTTTCATGGCAGAGGTCACCAGAGCTGAGATCAGAGATTGGAGAACATGTCAGGCACGCAGAGAGCCAGAGAAAGGAAGAAAAGTCCAGGCAGGGGAAACACCATGTGCTGTTTCTCTCGTAGGGAAGAAAAAGAATGCAGAACCTTCTAGAAACTGAAAGAGATTTGGTGAGGTTGGAAGGAGAAGCCCAAGGATGATCCTGGACAGGTAAGCAGAGTCCAGGTGGTGGTGACAATAGTTGGGAGGGGGTCCGTGAAGCATTTAAGCAGAGGGATCATGTAATCAGATTTGCCTCATGGAATTAATGGTCGTCAGGATTCATAGCATTTTGCTCTGTACTGAAACTTGCGCTGTGCACTTTCCATACCATATCCCAGTGACCCTCGGGAGCAGCCTGGCATGATGACCAAGAGCACAGAACCTGGAGGACAGTGCCTCGTCACACACTGGCCAATGGTCTCCACCCTCCCTCCTCCTCTGAATTCAGACCTCAGACAGGAGCCCACAGACCTCTGTGTCAAAAAAATTTTTAAAAAAAGTTAAAAAAAAACACCAAATAAATAACTGGCCAGAAAAAAAAAAATAAAGCAATAACCAATATTCAGGAGATACTCATTTCATGGCTAATTTCTTCAGACTCTGAACGTATCACTTTTGTGCAATTGCTGAAATGGACTCAATCAAATAATAAAGAGAATTTAGGCACTGCAAAGAATAAAGAGTGGGATAATTAAGACACATTTGTGAGCTCAGTGTGAGACAAAGAAATCAGCTCAAAGAAATCACCTTCTATTACCTTCTTACTGAGAGGAAAAGAGAGAGAAGTCCGTCTTCTGTTTCCTTCCTTTTGCCTTTGAGATGTCAAATTTATTTTTTACATCTTAATTTTTCTGCTGATTTTTTGCTTGTTATTAGAGGGCAGGAGGTGGGAAGGGTTTCTGCTCAAGTGCCCTAGCGTGGATTTCGTGAGTCCAGGGGACCTGCAAAACAGTGAGGACTATTCTGCCTCTCACAGAGAGGCTTCAACCACAGATGGACAATGACCCCAACTGTGCATCTGCAATTTGCTTTTTTCCTCTAAAATGTAATTAAAACAGGTCATTATCACCTTCAAAGGACAGTAAGAAGCATTTTTAAACTACCATAAGGCAAGGAAGTGGTAGTTTGATGCCTTTCACACTTAGAGAGAGAATAGAGAGTGGAGAGGAATTTAAGACCCTCTAATTTCACAAATATTTCCTGGCCCTCTTTGCCTTGTTTTCCAGGAAGCTCAGAGCTTAACCTGGTATTCAATCAGTCTAAGTATGATTTTAAGACAGTAATTTTGATGTAATTACTGTTTTTTACTCTCTGACTGTATGTTTGATTTTTGATCTTCTGTGGTTTTAGCGTATGTTGTGTGTGTGTATGTACATGTGTGCACACTATTTGCAAAATCACCTCAAATATTTTATAGAATTAGGCAAGAGTAAGATATTTTAGAAACCAGAAATTCCTGCTGCCTACTGGAATTACCATGTTTGGCCTCATTCATAAAGTTAGAAAATAAGAAAAACCATGCCCTGGCAAACTGAGCAAGGGTCCCTTGCCTCTCCAAACAGTCCTTCATCTGAGAGCAGAAGGTATGAGGGAGGTACCAAAGAGACTGGCTGCATTTTCTCTCCCAGAAAATCTCTTCCAAAGTAGTCCCCTGAAATCAACAAGGCAGGCCTGCCTCTTCTAGTAGAGTGTGTAACAGTTGGCAACAAGTTGTATTTTACAAATACAGCCACAGTAACATCTTTCATCCCACCTGCTTTTTCTAATGTGACTTTGACATTCTTCCCACAGAGAGGTAAGGTCTATTTTCCATCCCCGTGAATGTGGGCACATTGATGACTACGGTGGAAGTGATGCTATGTGACTTCCGAGGCTAAGTCATAAAGGTGATACAACTTCTGCCTAGCTCATCTGGGGACAATTGCTCTTGGTACCCAGCCACCATGTTGTGAGTAAGCCCAAGTAGCCACATGGAGAGGCCATGTGTAAGCACCCCGACCAACAGCCCTCGCTGAAGTTCCAGCCAACAGCCAGCTTCAACCATGAGATAAGTGAGTGACAAGCCTTCAAATAATTCTAGCTTCCAGGTGTCAAGCCACCCCAGCCTTCCAGTCTTCCTAGGGGAGGGTCCAGACAACATGGAGCAGAAACAGTCCTTCCCATTAAGACCTTTCCAATTTCCTGATCCACAGGATCCGTAAGCATGATATATGGGTTGTTGTTTGACAATCCTAAGTTTGTAGGGGAAGGAGACACCAAATCAGATAAATGGTTCAAATCCTAGTGTTACCATTTGGTGACCTTAAACAAGTCATTTAACCACTATGGTTCTCATGCCCCTAATTTGCAAATGAGACTAATACCTGCCTCACAGGATTTTGTTTAGGGTTACATAAAATTCTGTGCAGGAAAGCATTTGATAAATATAAAGAAACATTATTCAAATAGGAAGGATTGTTATTTTTTAATTACAGAAGCATCTTGACCAATCCAAAGGTAAACTCAGCATGAATCCTATGTGATCCTAGGTGACAATGTGGGGTAAGGTCCTTGGGGCAGATGCTTCAACCTTAACTTTTAATCATGACCTAAAAGGTAGTCATGAGTAATACAGAAAGGAGGTGAAAATGTATGTGAAATACATTTAATTTTATACTTCCACTAAGTAGGGTTGCTTTGAGCATTAAACGGTATAATACATTCATATTAAGGTTGGCATACAACATTTATCAGGAAATTCTTTGAGTCTCACTCCTAAGCCAGGCTTATCCCCATGCCATGTAGAAAACTGGAGGATTATTCTCCAGAGAAAAGGTACAGGGTAGAGCATTTAGTAAGTGTTCCATAATTGTGAACTATTATTTCTGGTGTGATCTATAATGGTCTTATTTCTGTGCAAAATGTTTCTTTTGGAGAAAATATCTCCAGAGACTTTTTCCTGGATGAATTAGGTCTCTCTCTCTCTCCCTCTCCCTCTCTCTCTCTCTCTCTCTCTCTCTCTCTCTCTCTCTCTCTCTCTCTTCTCTTTATCCCTTTTCTTTATCCCCTCCCTTTTTCCCCTCTCCCTCCCTCCCTCCTTCTCTTCTTCTTCCTCTCCCTCTGCAGTTCTCTACAATTTGGACCTTGCGTAAGCCTCTATCACGAGCTTTCCTCTATCCAAACTCAGCACCTGTTTCTGGAATGTCCTCTCTGAGTTCAGTGATTTCACACGCATCCTTGCTCATTTAATCCAAGGGACTACCAAATGAGGTAGCGATCGTGGTACCCATTTTACAGGTGAGGACAGTGAGGCTCAGAGAGATTCGTGGTCTTAGGCAGGATTTACCATCAGAGAGTAGCTGGGCTGGGACTGAAGTCCAATTCTTCTGACTCCAGTTCTTTCCATTCCATTCCAGCTGGGTTCAGGGCTCTTTTCTCTTAATCTAACTCCATATTCTAGAGGCCTGAGATGATGTCATTCTATTTAAAATAATTTAAATTAACCCCTCAAACTGAAGCTGGGGAAAGAGTTGGCATGTTGATTTATAAAGGCTAGACTCATTTTGGTACAGAACCAAGATATTCAATGTCCAATATTAACATACTGTTGATTATCAGCAAAATCAAATGTTTCATAATAGGGGCCAATAGTGCATTCAGGCAAAGTGGAGAGACTGGAACTCAAAACTAGTTCCCTTTACCAGATTGTACCCCTTCCCCCAGTAAAAAAGGGGCGATGAATGCCAGAGAAGAGTTCAAATCTCATGTCACTGATGTCAGGCACCAAATAAAACCAGCAAATGTTATTATGTCTATACAGGCTTTCCTTCACCCACCCCTTCTTGGGAAGAGAAATAACAAGCTCTTGAAATTCAAATTCCCATTGACTCTGAAGTCATGAACATATTTAAAAACAGTGTGCACCTGTGACATTTACAATCACTAAATTCATGTCAGAGAATAAATCCAGCATCACCTACAATCACTGAATATGGAATACCCATTCATCTCCAACCATGTGTTGGGGGACATACACCTCAAAAATGGTAATATTCAGAAAATACTGACAGGCATGCATGCTGGGGGTAACCACTCTCAGCAGCTCAGCCTGGAGACATTTGCAAATGCACGAAAAATAATGGGAACCCGGAGACACCAGTGGGAAGGAGATAACAGAGCAATTGAGAGCAACCCAGCCTTGCTGCTTGTCAACCTCTGCCTGGGACAGGCATGCTTGGCTTTGCCCAGAGGCACAGGTGTGTGGGCTGAGCTCAGCAGATGCAGCGCCACATCCGGGAGAAGCATGTGCATTTCTCAGCTTGAAATGCTTCCCCATTCAATCAAACAAGGCCCCTGCTGATGACGTCAGGCTGCTTAGCTGCTCCTGCCACAAAGGGACAATTTATTGAAGAGCTAAAAATGGTTGCCTCTATGAGGCTGACAGGCAAGTACTTGAGGGAACGCTCCACTGGCCACCCCCCCGTTCTGGAGAGACATCTGCCAGCACTGCTGATTGGCACCCTTCCTGCCTTAGTCATCTCGCCGGGCCTTGCTAAAAACTCCAGATACAGGTTTATTCCTGCTGCTACAGCCCATTCTCTGGAGGGGCTATTTTCAGGGTGCCGGCTGTGAAAGCTTCCTGTCACTTTCCTCTCAGGCTCTGTCTATCTCTAAAGAGGAGGGAGAGGGAAGGTGAAGAACTTTCCGTGGATGGAAACAAACACCTACTCTCAAGATATCTTAAGAGCATCTTTGTTTACTTTTCAATCTACCTCTAGCATACAGATGAGAACAAAGAAGATGTTGAAGCTTTAAAAGAAACATCTCCCCATTTTGCTATTAGTTTTTATAATTAGAAGCTGAGAAAAGGGTGCCCAAGTAGTCATTCTGCTCTCCCTTAGCAAGTCATTTCTGAATGCTAGTTCTGAGGAGGAAAGAAGCTGATATATAGAATGTTCTCTACTTCATTAGCATGTTGAAATATGTACAAGATTATTTTCTGCTTTCAAAGGATGCTTTGTCACCCTCATAAAAGCTTCTGGAAGCCTGATGATGTTGTTGTTACCCCTGGTGCCTCCCACAGGGCTTGACCAGATACTAGTCCCCTTCTAGAATTCCTATCTCATTTAAGGCCCACAAACAACCCTGTAAAATCAATTATGATCTTTATTTCACAAACAAGAAATCTGGGTCTTCTTGAACCCATTGTCTTACAGCAGGGAAGTGTCTGCAGAGCTGGGATCCGTCTGGACTCGGGCTGGCTCTGGGCCACCCCTGGCTGCCTTCATATTGCGGGGACCCTGCAAATACAGCACTGCTCAACGCAGGGAAGTTTGGATCCTGAGACCCTAAGGTTTCGCTGAAGAGTCGACTGAAGATGGAACTTGGAACAAACACAGACAACCTGTGAATGAGGGTGAGACTGTGAATTGGGTCGTTGGATCAACACTCCACCCAGGGACCTCGTCCTGCCCTTGGGGCCACACAGAGCAAACATGTCCCTCTGCAGCCCTTCTCAGGTTTGAAAGTAGTGGCCACATCTGTCCAGTTGCCCCTTGTCAACTGGTTGTGTCTTCTGTGGCCTGGCCTCCAGGGCCACCCAAGGTCCGTCCCCAACACACATGCACGTGGATGTCCCAAGACAACACGCATTCCACGAATTGCATAGTGTGGCTGTGTCCCAGGAAGCACCCCGTCCCAGCTCCCATTGTCCGTGTGTGACTGTCTTGGCAAATCTTCCTGAGCTTTATACACCAAGGTAATTTCCAGACTCCTCCCAGGAAAACTTGTTGCATACAAAAAATGTTGCTGTCCTTCTCCCCTGCCAATCTATTAAAAAAAACACAGCTAAAGGAATGACTTCTAGGTTTGTCTCGTTTTTATTACTATTGATTCAAATATAATTCCTTTCATAAAAGGCTTATTCTTGTTGAGCAACTGCTGTGCATGAGGCACTTCTGGGTGCCGTGGGGAAGACAGGGGCCGCTACATGCTCCTGGCCCTCAAGCAGCTCCCATCCGTGGCAGAGGCGCACCGGAGCAGCCATGCCATTGGCCACTTTCTATCCAACACGTAGCAGCAGCGCATGTCCAAGTGCTTTGCTTGTGCATGTTCATCCTCTAACAAAGGCAGAAGATAGAGGAGAACGTGCATGGACTCTGCAGTCAGCCAGCTCTGGGTTCAAATCCAGGCTTTGACTGGGAAACAGCCCCATCTGGTAACAGAGGATGTCACGTGGATTCATGAGATTTGTTTGTAACACATGAGTGTTTGGAAGGGCTGGGGGTCAGCTTTCTCACAATTAGAGAGAAGGCCATAGCAATCTATGAAGGCCTTCAGATAAAAGCTGACAGCTCACAGAAGTGCCTGTTTTTACTGCAAAGTAGCTGGCTTAGAGGCTACTAGAACTGCTAAGCTTTCCTCTCAAGGTTAAGCTGTCTGGGGTAGCTGTGTGTGTAGATAATCCCCCTGCGTTAACACGATGGATTAATGAGGAAGCCTACACTCTCGATCAGATTTTTTATCTGGGTAAAAAAAACTGTCTCTACAACCTAATCTCAGAGGAGGATGTACACACCTCAGGGTTTAACGCAGCAAAGAATAAACTGCTTGTGTGGCTAGGTGCTGGTGTTTTTATTACTAATTTTCGTTGGTTTTGTTAGCCTTCTGGTCACTAGATTTTGAGTGCTCTGCCTATAACCCTATTTCTTCAAATCCTGTGATTTTTATTATGCAATTCTAAAGAACCCAAGGATGTTTAGGGCCACACATTCGCCGTTATAACAAGAGTGCATAGATGTGCGTGTGTGTGTGTGTGTGTGTGTGTGTATCTCCATGCTAAGCCTATGGGAGGTGATTTATAAATGGAAGCTCCTACTATGGGTTACTCTCCACCCTGCACCTGCTGTTCCAGTTGCAACTTGACCACTGCAGGACTCAGACCAGCTGTGGCTGCTGGTCCAGGCTGCTGCATGCACAGAAGCACTTGAGTCCTGGCTCGCCTCTACCTGAACTGGGCCAACCACGGGGCCCTGGGTCACCGGCTCCTGCCCTCCTACTAAATAAAAGTCAAACATCCACAGTCGGATGCAGATGAGTGGAGGCCATACGGGAGCTGTTCACCATGAGGCCCAAGAGGGGTTGCAGGACAGAGAGGGTGACAGATGAGAAAGGAGAATCCTGCCCAGGGAGAATGCACCTACTGGAAAAACCCCCTAGCACCCACTGAACGAGCCAGGGTGCAGGATGCAGTGAGAGTTCAGGAGATGAAGCAGCAGGGAGCGCTTCCCAGAGTGTGGCGCGGTGAGGCAGGGCAGAAGATATAGCTCCGGTCCCCTTTCTCCATGGGGCCAGGCCCAGCAGGGAGCCCCACAGAGTGGGCAACACTAGGGCTGTCCATGAGACGGAAGGTGAGGATGACCCATTTACCATGTGTTCAGGAGCAGAGCAGAGCTGTGCACCATGTGTCATGGGCAGGGTGACATGCCTCTCAGACCGCTGTCAAATAGCTTACTTCCTGCTGACTGGTAGTGAGCTGACTGCCTGTGTGTGTCCCCTCTTGTGCAGGGATAGTCTGTCTGTGCTTTCAGAAGGACCATCAGTAACATCCCTTGTCATTGTGTGCATTTAGGAACCGTGAGCAATCATCAAGCCTATAAAGACCAGTCCCATGCATAAGGAAACCGACTGTTCCGCGTAGCCCTGGAGGGCAGAACTGAGACATGGGAGAAGAAGTCCCTGGGAGGCAGGACTGCACTCAAGAAAAGGAGGACATTTCTAGGAATGGAGGCTGGCCAGCCAAAGGTCTGACAAGGCTGTTACCTAGGAAACTTCTGCTCAGAGAAGACTGGATAGAAGATATCATAGGTCCCTTTCAACCCTGCACTGTGGCTAATTGATTCCTTGAACTAAATATATTAAGGCAATTGCCCCCTTTCTGTTCAGCAAAGGTGGCTCTAAGGACCACCTTTACTCGTCACTTCCCATTTATACAGTTTGCAAAATATGGAGAGAATGCTGGAAATGTTGAGAAGCATAATTAGCACATTGCTTCATGAGTGAATTAGGAACAAACAATTCATTTCCTGCATCTCCTGTTGAGTTTAAGACAGAAGACTCACATCAGGAGAAAGTTGGCAGACTTTACCTGGGGCCTAAAGATAGGCTAAATACCGATTATAAAAAAGAACGAAAAAGGCAGAAGCAAAGATGCGTGTTTTCAGACCCCAAACATTCTGCTGAGACCTGAGAACGTCCTGGTGCACAGCTCCGTGCTGAGGGCAAGAGGGATGTAGAGATCCTCAAACATGCTTCCTGCACCCCTGGGAACCAGACTGGAGAAAGGAGACTAACATATGAGACAGTCAGAGCAATTAAATATTCACCTAAACACCCCTCCATGGTGTAACCAGAGACTACTTCGATTTGTTAGCAAACACGTACTGCACAGCTGTAGTTTCCTGCATGGTGCCATGTGCTAGGGACTCAAAGGGAAGTCCGACTCAGGCCCTGACACATCTAGTGGAAGGGACAGTTATCAGTGATCACATGGTCTCTCCTACAAAAACTTAGGTTAGGTTGGCGGGAAGGCAACAAGCAGGGCCTGAAACCTTGTCTGGGGTGTCTGGAAAAGCTTCAAGGACAGGGACAGAATTACCTGAATTTTGGGGAACAAGACAGAGAAACAAAGAAGTGGGGGGTGCGGGCATTCTAGGCTTAGAGTAGCACCTGTGTGAAGTCCAGCAATGGAGATACGTTCAGGTGAGAGTGGGCTGCAATGAT
Source organism: Lepilemur ruficaudatus (assembly GCA_963574885.1). Classification (NCBI taxonomy): domain Eukaryota; kingdom Metazoa; phylum Chordata; class Mammalia; order Primates; family Lepilemuridae; genus Lepilemur; species Lepilemur ruficaudatus. The sequence goes on from CAUYRT010029235.1 coordinate 45,408, forward strand.
TGGACAAAAACTGAATAGATAAGAAAGTTGCAGATGGTTTGTGGTAAATGAACATGGAAAATAATTTTTATGTGTGGTCAAGCTGGCTAAGATTAGAAGGGAATTATTTATGTTTTTTAACTGAGCATTAATACCAAAAGTGCACTGATACAAAAGTAGAATTTGGTGCCCTGTGTTAAACAAGAAAGTCTTCTGGGAGTATTGGACAGCTCTGAATAGAAAATTGCGAAAGACTTTACTTTTTAGATAACTGGCCTAGGAAACAAAGATTCTGTGTTTTCCGTGAAATTGCCTATGCTTTATGTTGTCTTTATTATTTTTTTGATCACTTAAAAAAACTGATTCCACTCTGTTAAAAGAGCTAAGGTTTTTCTAAAACGATGTAACTTTCTGTATTTGCCTTTGATTTAATTATCACTCTGGTTAAATGAATGGCCTTTGCTATATTGTTTGAATGTGTCCCCCAAAGTTCATATATTAGAAACTTAATCCCCAACACAACAGCATTTAAGAGGTGATTAGGTCATGAGGGTTCTGCCTTCATGAATGGTTAGATGAATGCTGTTTTCACAGGAGTAGTTCCTGATAAAAGGATAAGTCTGGCCCCCTTACCTCACCCCAACCTTCATGTGTTCTCTTGCCCTTCCACTTTCTACCATGGGATGATGTAGCAAGAAGGCTCTCTCACCAGATGTGGATCCCTTGAACTTGGACCTCCCTGCCTCTAAAACTATGAAAACTAAATCTGTTCTTTATAAATTACCCAGTCTCAGGTATTCTGTTATAGCAGCACAGAATAGACTAAGACAATCGCTATTTCACAGTGACCTATGATCATATTTTGATCAAGGGTTTTAAGCTCTTCATAAACTTCCCAAAAGCAAATTCTAAATTAAGTCCTTTTCTTTATCGTAAATTAACTTTGGGATTTTCCAGATGGGCCCTTGGAACATCTCAAAAGGTTATTTCTCCTTATAAAAAGAGATATTAATATATTAAACTAATTGGCTTATTTGTTATATTAAATTACATGGGAAGTATTGCCAAATAATAAGTAATGCTAAAACTTCCTTTGAGTTATATGTGCATGAATGTGTTAATTAATATGTATTCTAGAGGCTGTATGAAATTACTAGAAATTTGATCAGACCATTGGACTGGGTAAGAATTTCCAGAACTCTATTGAAGAAAATGATTGTTTCATAAACCTGCTAACCTGATATTAAGCAGAACAAGAATTGAATACAAAAAAAAAAAAAAAATGCTACGGTAGATTTTGATTTTCACGCTAAGTCAGTAAGCACTATAATTGTTAAGATATACAATTTGAATCAAACATTTAAGATTAATCCAAGTAAAATTACCTATGATAGCCTATTGATAAACAGTGCTATGCACCTGAATTGGAGAAACAAAACTGGTGTTTAGGAATATGTAAACTAATGTTACGAGTAGACTCGTGGAGAGCTTGGACAGCTACCATGTCCTCCCTGAGTCTTAAGGCTTCCATTATTATTATTATCAAGACTTCTTTCCTCTGTCATCATGAGACCATTGTCCCCTTCCTCTGTTTCCTGTGTTTCTTTTCTATTTATACATGGCAAGATAATGCAATAATTAAGAATTCATAATCAATAACAGCATCCACAGGGAACTTAACTAAACATTGGATATATCATGCAAAACTTTAAATCCTTACATGTTCTTAGAGGTTCTCTGGTTTGTTCATCCTGTAAAAAAATTCACTGATATTCCAAGTACAACTATTGTTCAAATTGCACATCTGGTCCTTTCTATAGGATTAGGTTCTTAGAATCATGAAATTAGAGCCTTGTTTAAATCTAAGCATAGGCAACACCTATAGTGAGGGGTTTGAAGTTAAATTAGGCCAGTAATTGAATAAGAAAACCAAAAGATAATTCAAAGATAATTGAACAGCTTTTAGGTAAATGTATAACCCTAAATTTTTAATTATCAGCATCTTCCAAGAATGCAATGACTCAATAATGAGCCATAGACAGATACTACTAGTGCTTCCTCACTGGTGATCCCTAATGCACAAGGCATTCCATAGGGAACTGTCTGTTGTGCCCCTCCAGGATTTATTTTTATCTGTGGAAGATTTAATAATCAGTCATATGTATGGGCAACTCCATGTCTCAGTAAGTGCAAAATAAGGGGCCAATGTGGATTAGGAATTTTAACAGTACCACAGTTATCACATAAGCAATTAGAAATGGAACATTGGTCTATAGCTCTTAAATTGCACTACAGAATAAAGAGGAATTTTCCAACAGGCACAAATCCCTCTAAATGGGCATCTCTGGGTAGAATGCCCCTTCCCTGGCTTGGTGTAAGTGTAAATGAAGTTATGATTAGAAATATGTCTCAGACATTAGCCACTATAGCTAACTCTATTGAAAAAGCTATAGTTGCCCAGAAGACTTCTTTAAATTCTCTTACCGAAGTTGTTCTAGATAACATGATGCCTTTGAACTATCTGTTGGATGAACTGGATTAGTTTAATTCATTGGGACTCCTATTGAGGAAGTTATTTCAGTCTCTTAGTATTATTTTCCTGATAGCCGTTATAATAGTCTCTGGAGCACTGTATCCCCTCAAGAGGCTTAAATATTCTTATGCAGCCATCTGTTATATATCAAATGGTCTCACTATGGTTAGAATAACAAAAACGTGAAGAGAACATAAAGAAATATTCAGATGACCTGATGTCAAGAATTTTAAATTCCATAATGAGACCAAACAAGTCCATTATGATGGTGACAGTGAGTGGTGTCAACGCCCAAGTTGTTGGTCAATCTCTCAAAATTGAGAGTCTGACCAAAAAGAGAGAATTGTTAAATCAAATTTGGCCTAAAGCTGCCTCTATACTTGGAATCCCAGAGCAGCAAACTGCAACCTAAGAATACATTCTTGTAACAAGTAGCTGAGCCTCAGCCAAGTGCAGTAGCTGAGCTCCAGCCAATCAGAGGATGCCAACTGTTCAGCTCCTGTCCCTACAAGGCAAATACCAAGTTGCAGCCGGTCAAGCTGTTTCTATATCTCACGTCCTTTTTCTGTCTGTAAATGCTGCCTGCCCATGTTATTGAGTGGAACTCTCTGAACCTCTCTGGTTCAGAGTGCTACCCAATTCATGAATTGTTCTTTGCTCAAATAAATTCTGATAAATTTACTTGTCTATAGTTTTTCTTCAACACTTACACAACTATACACTGCCTGCTTTAGTCAATAACAAAGGGGCATGCTAGTTCTATTTGTAGCAAGAAAAGGGTTTTCTTCCAAGCAGCAAGCCAGTCTACATACTGTTGATATATGGTCAGTATACAGTTGAGGCTATCACACAGAGTGGGACACATCTCTCTTCACTTCCGACTTCCTCCTTCAATAAGAACATTCTTTACAGAAGTAAAGGCAGACAGGAAACAGATAACCAGGATTGAGGTACATGGCAAGATAGGAGAGAATGTAAGAGATACAGTTGGTTAGAGAATAGTTTCTAGGCTTACACAGGTTATGCACCAAGATACTGAAGGAAATTGCCAGAGTTTTCAGAGCCCCTTTCGGTAAGAAAAATGGAGAATGATTTCGAGAAGTGGCAGTGGGCAGAAATTCAGACACTGCAGCTTGATGTAAATTCCTGGCAGAAACCTACCAATGATGATTAGCCAGATGGTACATGAGTATGTTCAGTGATGCAGAAGTTGCCTAATTCACCTTAGAAATGCGCTACAGGCAGATAAAATGCTATTCTTTAGCAAGATGTGGCAGGATGAGCTGTATGATGTGGTTTGAGGTGGATGTTTAAGATGTGGTGCTGTCCCCTTAGCAGATTGCTCACGGAAAAGCAGATAGACTCTGCATGGCCTCCGGAGAGAGAATCAGGTCCCAATGAGTGGGTATTACATGGAGGAAGATTTTACCTTAATTTTCAATCAGAGCTGTTCAACAATGTGATGAGATTCTCTAAGAGTGAGCTCCACATCACTAGAAGTATTCAAATAATATTAGCATTAACATCTATTAACATTGCTCTAGAAGTGAACACAATGTTGAGAAGTAAGTGGGACCAGTCCCCTTCTGGTTTAAGATTTTAGAATCATGTTACTCACATAAAGGAGCATAGGCTCTGGAATCAGGCTTCACGCTCTTGGTCATGAGCTACCTGGCGGAAAGGTCTAGAGTGAAGCGAGAAGACCCAAACTCAAGGATCTACTTGACCACTTATCACCTGTATGACCTTGGGAAATTCACTTATTTCTCTAACTCTTGACTGCCTTCTATGAAAAATGAAGATAATTCTTTATAGGAATGTTGTGAGTTACAGGAACCTTGTAAGTAATAAATTAAATGAGATAATGTCCATAAAAGCATTTTATAAACTAAAAAGTGCTGTACTAATGTGTGTTATCATTAAGATTTTAGGAGCTTGGAAATAAAGGGCTCTTGAGGCAAGTAGCATGTTGTACAGAATGCATTATTTGATGCTGGCACATTATTTGAAGCCTGGATAGAAATAAAGTGCTGTGAAGCATAGCATGCCAGCTCTGGCATGCAGGGCATAGATTATTACTCAAACTCCTCATTCAGTCATAATGATTATTTTAAAGCATCAAGGCTGGGCTAGTGTATCTGCTTGGAAGTTGGCATATTTTATTTTGGTTTATTCGAAGTTTGAAAACTGATATATTTGGGTAATCTCTAGGTCCAGAGACAGTCAATGAAATTCTCCACCTAATTAAAGAAGTTGACAGATGGAAATGAGTTTCATTAGATTATATCCCCAGCTCACAGCTGGACATGGAGCAAGGTCGCTGGGGCTGTTCTTCAGGGGCCTCGGTGGGGAGAATGACGCTGTAGCAGACAGGGTTGTTTTCCTCTCTGCTCCTCTCGGGGGCTGCATATAAGTCAGTGGTTTGAGGTCTGCTTCTTAGCTGTAACTTCTAGCTCTGCTGCCTCATTGCCCTGCAGAGAGTTCTAGCTGAAAAATGTCATTTCTGTGTGTCTGGGGGCATGAATTCATTTATTCGCATTTACTGTGTACCTTCCACTTTCTTGCATGATTCAATTCGGCAAGGCTTTGTTGAGTAACTACTCTACGCGGCAAGCCTTTAGAGACGGGTCCAGCCCTGCTCTGACACAAGAGCTGTACACCTTTCCACCCCCAAAGCTACCAGAGCCCCAGTCACCAAGCCAATCCTGCATTTCTTACTGTTGGTGCCCCAGGTCTAGCGCTGCATTTATGGACATTGTCAGTGTGAGGGGTTCAAGAGTAGCATCAGGCGTGCGGCTTTAGGAGAATTTTCCAATGACCCAACCTCTCTAGTGGTGAAGCAGGCATAACATAGAAGCAAAGGCTGCTCCTTGACCCTCAGGGCTCCCTACACTAAGAGGATGGTGGAAGCTGGTGATTCCTAAGGACTTTTCCAGTGCTCTAAAATTTTACCAGTTTGCTGATGAAGAGTAATTAAATTTATCAAATAGAATACTACCTAACAAAAAGGCACTAGTCTTGGGGCTCTGTCACTTAACTAGCTGAATGTCCTTAGCAAATCCTTAGTATCTCTGATACTCTATCTTCCACTTATAAATAAGGATGAAAATCTTTACCTCCCATAATTGATTTCAGTTCTAGAGAAAAATATGTATGTCAAGCCCCTAATAACTTGACTGGCACATAGTAGGGATTCAATAAATCTTTGCTAGTTCCCTTTTTTCCCCCAAGAAAGTGAAGACTCACATATCAGAAGGCCTGACAGGCAACATATTGGGGAAAGGAGAGCACAAAGAACCTAAGTGAAGTGGGAGGGGTTCTGCTTCCCATCTAAGTTAACTTAGAAGTTTCCAAGACCACTACGCTTGCAGCTGAGGACACCCACCTCCCCCAGCCCTGCCCTACCTCCCCCCTGGGAGCTGGTGTCATTTTCCCACAGCTTAGAGGGGATCAGGACATTCCTCTTCTCAATTCAAGGGCATATGCTGTCCTGCCAGGGCTCCAGAAAGCAGAGCCACCAACTTCTGAGCCAAGTTGCATCCTGGACATTGCATTTGATGGCACAATATTCACAGGGCTCTGCATTTCTAGACACAGTAAATCTTCTTCCTCTTCCTGCAGAAGTAATTGCCATACATGCATAAAACTGACTGTTGAAAAGTTTCAGCCCGTTTCACTGTTCCCTTTCCACTGCGTAAGCATTCCTACAGAGCCCGCTCGGTCGCCCAGATGCTCTATGAGGAGAAATCAACAACAACTCATCACCGGGTATTTCTCGGTGCCAAGACACACAGAAGGTTTATGTTTCACAATGGAAAGGTAAGTATTTTGAACAAGATAGAACCAGGGTTATAAAAGCGCCTTTTATGTCATACTCTTTTTCACAGTGGTGGGTTTTATTCTGAATCTCACTAGACGCTTGACAGGCATAAAAAGCAACCATTTCCTGCCCTAAAAATGTTGCTTTCTGAGGTTTTTTTTGGTCATTGTTTCCTTGAATGGAGCCAGCCTCAGTAAAAGAAGGCTGTTCTCCACGGAGGGCAATGATGCTGAGAAACATGACACTGTTTGCACTGCAACCAGGAACAGCAGCTCTGTGGGGTACTGGACTCCACATCCAAGGTCTCTTCCTAAAGGCTGGTGGGAGCTGGGACCTCTCTGATAGGGCAGGGGGACGGTGCTCAGGCACAGGGGTGTGGGCTGGCTTCACAAACTTTGTTTCTGTTCTTCTTTGATTGTCTGTGTAGAAAGCCGTCTTAGTCTGTTTAGGCTGCTTTAACACAATACCTGAGAATGGCTAATTTACAAACAACAGAATTTATTGTTCACATTTCGGATACTGGGAAGTCCAAGATCAAGGTAACAGCAGATTCGGTGTCTGGTGAGAGCCTATTCCTCACAGATGGTGCCTTCTTGCTGTGTCCGCACATGGCAGGAAGGGTGAGAAAGCTTCTTTAAGCCTCTTTTATAAAGGCACTAATCCCATTCATGAGGGCTCCACTCTCCTGGCCTAATCACCTCTCAAAGTCCCCACTTCCTACCACCATCATCTTCAGGGTTAGATTTCAACATGTGACTGTGGGGTGGGGACGCAGACATTCAGACCACAGTGAAAGCGAACCTGGCCTGTGCAACTGAGTTCGAGTCTACACTCTATGGCTGCCTTTCTATGCACAGGCTCTGTGCAAGGCAAACTTTACTGACCATAATTTTTGGTGCCTCCATGTCTTGAATCCAGCCACTTACAACACCCTCAAAAAGGTTCTTACTCCGTGTTTCTTAATCTTTTTGGATTTTTAAGGATCCAGATAAAGCTATGAGCATCTTCCCTCTTATCTCTCTCTCTCTCTCTCTCTGTCTTTCTCTTGCACACATACACACACACAGACACACACCCCCCATATGCAGAATAATTTTGCATGCAATTTCATGGATTTCTTGGACCATGTAAAACCCATCCATGCAAGTCAGTGGATACCCTAGTTAAGAACTTTGCTCTAATTTGTGTTCAACCTGGAAAATCACTTCCAGAGGCATCTTTCCCCCAAGTGCAAGCTGTCTGAGGGCAAGTTTGTATCATCCTCACGTCTCTGTCCCCCACAGCCATCACCCGGGGCCGAGTGGCAATGAGAGACAGATTCCAAGTTCAAGTCAGCATGTGCCTAGCACCTACCAGACGACTGTGCTTTAATTTATTAACTGTCAAAGATTCTACCCACTGAATAAAGACTGTAGAATTATAGCGCGACTTAAGAGGAAGCCTCATTCTCATCCCTCCAACCCAGAAGAAGCCTCACAAATACAAATCCAGTCACGGCACTGCCTGGCTCAGAACCTTCTGCAGCTCCTAGCGCCTGCTCAGAGCCATCTGCATAGCATGACACCCTTACCCAGCCTCTGCTTACTGGACTACCCCGTCACTGCCCAGAGTCCCCCTCCAGTAAGTCTTAAGATATCAACCAGCACAAGCTGAACTGGCCACGAAAGGCAGGTGCCTTTTTTCTATCAGAAGAAAAATATTTCAGTATTTCATAGAAAGCTGCATCAAGCTGTTTTTGCCCCGGAAAGAAGAGGTGGTCTGCAAGTGTCACTTGGAGAAGCCAAGGTCCTGTCCTAAGAATTGGTGGAGGGGGAGGACTTAGGAACATAATGGAAAAGAGGAAGAATCTGGAATAGAAATGTCCGGTTGCCATTCCCAGCTGTGCTGCTTATGAACTAGGTGGCCCTGGGTGTGTCACTTAACTTCTCTTACATCTGTGTCACTTAACTTCTCTCACCTCTGTGTTCTCATGTGTAAAATGAGGATAATAGGTTTCACTTCATATTATTGTTTTGAAAATCCAAGGCTGCGCATGTGCCTTGTACACTATAAAGTGTGTTTACAAGAGGAATATGAATAATCCTACTGCTAGTCCTGAGCTACGGCCACTCTGCACACCAGGGGAGAGTGGGGACAGTGCCCATGGGGAGCCAGGGGCCTATCTGCACCTTGCAGCTCCCCTGCCCTGCACGTCCATCCCATGAGCTGAGGGGCTGGAGCAACAGCACTGATTCCAATGACCCTGTTCCCATGGGATGGACCAGCTCAAGGCCTCCTGGACCAGGAGTCCCGAACTGAGCCAGAAATTCCCTTTTCTGGTAAACTCTCTGGGCCCCACTGCTCCCCGCCCCTCCGTGAGCAGACAGCGGGAGCCAACAAGCCTGGGGCAGAGGGGAGCAGGCTGCGGGATCCCGTTGCCATGGCAACTCCTGCAGGTGTTCCTGAAAGGAAAGATGAGGCCAAAGGGTTGGGGTTGTTTTTCTCTCCCTTTCTGCAAGTCTAAAAGTGAGTGAGGCACTGGGTGAGAGAAGCCTCCGGATGCCAGCAGACACAAAGGCCCTTGCCTGGGATTACACGGCAGCGAGTAAATGGCAGAGCTGAGACGGCCACCCGAATCTCTTCTTCCTCCCACACCAGGCTGCTACCCAGCAAATATCAGAACTTGGGGAAATTGTGACTTTGCTGCACAAGCCTCCATACCCCCTTCCCTAGGCTTCCAGTGACCTGTTCCCTATCGTTACCTAAAGGGGACCCAAATCAGGGCAGCTGCCAAGCCCAGTTCCCCAGTGCTCCCTGCTGCTTCTGGTAGCAGAGCATGCCTCCCTCAGCACTGTAGACACAGCCAGAGTCTGTCCCCCAACTCACCAGTGGAGTGGCAGGGGAGGATCCCTTTCCTCTTCAGTGGCTGAGTCATGAAGATGCGGCCCTAGGCTCCAAGTGGCCGTGTGCCCTGCCCCATGGAGAAGGCCCATCTGTAGGGGTGAGAGTGAAGCCAGTGGCAGAGAAACAGAGGCAATGGATAAAGAGTACAATACAGACTGGGGAGGGCATCTGCAGCCCCTGATCCTGTGTTCCCAGAGACCCCTTGCACCTGGCCCTTGTGTGGTTGGTTATGGGAGTAAACAATCGTCCCTTCCATAGTTCTCCCATTGTTGGCCTCTGTCCACAGCACCCACATTTCTCCACCTCCCGCAGCATCTGAGGCTTGGTGTAGTGGCAATCACTGCCTTCCTCTCAGGGGACCTGCCATCCCTTTGCTCTTAGAACTTGAAAACCTCCACCCTTCAGCAGAGACACGGAAAAGGCATCAAGAACAAGTGGGGAGGAATTTGGGCATGATGGCTGGAATGGGGGCTGCCTTTTCGAATCCCTAAAACACACTCTACTGGCAGCTGCGCACCTGTGTGGACTACTAGAGGCAGCAGGACCTCTGCGGAAGTGGGAGTTATATTTAGGTGCAGAGAGCTCTACCACATATAAGCTGGGTAACTTAGCCTCTCTGTGCCTCAGTTTCCTCATCTGTACGTTGAGGACTAATAACACCTGCCTCACAGGGTTGTCTTAAGAATTAAATGAGATAATGCATAGAGTTCCAGGAAAGATGGTAGTTTTTTCAGGGCAGCATAGGTGTCTGACCCTCAGCCCACCCCAGGTACCAAGGGTAATGAAGGAGGGGAGTCCTCCCTGAGGTCTCACACCCAGGAAGGCGCTGTCTGCCTTTCGCAGACTTGGAGGAGCACAGGCTTGTTACAGAGCAGGTGGGACACGATTGAAGGAACGTGCTAAAGACGGACTCGCAACTGGCCCCCAGGAATTGAGTGCGGTATCCCAGGGCGTAGTGGAGGATCCTGGAGATCTCACTCACCCCTCTGATTTGGAAAACGGAGCACTGGAGGTGAGGCAGGGCGGTGAGGGAAGGCTTCACATCAGCAGATCCATAACTGTGGACTCGGCCGTGGAAGGAGGTGCTCTCGGCCACAGCGGGGACAAACAGCAGAAGCCAGAAGTTAATATCAGAAGTTTAAGTCAGTCACAAAAACAAAGTTCCCAAGTAACTGTTTCAAAACGTGCAACTGCAGGGTGTTAGAAATTAATGGTAATGGGACTATCACAAATCAAAATTCACAAGAAACCAAAGGTGACCTTTTGAGTGACAAAAAAATAAATAAATAAATAAAAAGAAAAAAAAGCCCTGACAAACCTGTCTGCCTCAAAAAAAGAAAATTCTAATGTACAAAATAAGAAATGATACATCATATACAACTAAAATACAGAAATTAAAACATAAAGATGAATGGCTTTTTATAACTCTATCCTAATTTTTTCAACCTGAAGAAATGAAAGATTTTTTAAGAAAAATATCTCAATTGAGTAAAGTACAAAGTCTGAACAGTTACCATGAAAAAGTAAAAACAGACAAGTTGTCAAAGAATTAACTCCATTAGATACTCAAAATAGTTTTGAGTGAGTTATTTCAAAATACAGATAATACTCATACTAGAGTATTTTAAAGCATTGAAAAATGCTTTTCTGTTATAAAGAGCTAGATTCAGCTAATCTAAAATCTCAGAACTTGATAAAGACAGCATGTGTGTGCATAAACACTTATATAGCCTGTCTCACCTATTATGAAAAAAATATAAAACTTTAAAATAAAATACTGTGGTTCTCTCCAGTGGCATATTAAATGATTCACCATAATCCCCTATACTTATTTGAGAAATGTAAAAATTTGAGACTATGTAAGAAATGCAAAGCTTAATATTGAGAGTTATTAGTTTAATTCATCTCAATTGGTCAAAAAATAAGATTATCCCATTAAAAGTGGAGATGAAATTCAACATACAACCATTTCTGATTTAAAAAAAAAAGAAACTTTAATTTTTTTTAAAGCCTTCTTCTAGGAATAGTATTCCTTAACATGATGGCAGAAACAACCAAACTCTCTCCCAAGCCAATGGCCAGTCTGTTCACCAGGCTCACAAGAATGGTAAAGGATCCATCAGTTTGGCACTCAGATCTCAAATGTTAGTCCAGTTCCCTCATTCTTCTGCTCTCACCATCACCTGCTCAAAAGGATGGATGAGTCCATCCTTTTGCCCCTCTAACTTCAGACAGGTCTGCAACTCATAGCCTACCTTTGCAAGGGAGTCTGGAAGACCTGGGTTTGCAGTAGCAGCCACCCTGAAGAATCTTCCAAAGGGGCTTGAACCATAGCAGCTGCCACACCCTAGGTTTGCACTCCCAGGATTTCCATTCAAGGTGGAAACTCCTGCTGCTAATGCACTGAGAGTTCACCAGCTCAGCTCTCTTTCTATGGAGTTAATCACAGCTTTAATCATTGATCACGGCTGGAGCCTACACCCTCCAGAGGCCAGAACGTTTCCCCTTGCAGAGCTTGTCATAGAACAACCCTACGTTTTGGAACAGACGAAGACTGTAAATAATAAGATATTATGATGCTGACCACTGCTCAAAAAATGCATGTCCAGTATGTATATACGTGTATGTGTGATGTATGTGTATATATATATAAAATGGAATAACATTCAGACTTAAAAATGAGGGAAATCTTGTCACATGCTACAACATGGATGAAACTTGAGGACACTATGCTAAATGTGTCCAAACACAAAATGTCAAACTCATGTGATCCACTGATTCCACTTTTGTGAGGCACCTGGAGTAGTCCAATTCTTACAGACAGAAAGCAGAACGGTGGTTACCAGGGGTGGGTGGGGGGAGACAACGGGGAGTTGTTTAATGGGTCCAGAGTTTCAGTTTTGCAAGATGAAAAACTGGAGATTGGTTGCACAACAATGTGAATATACTTAACTACTGAGCTGTACACTAAGAAGGGGTTATGATGGTAAATTTTATGTTGTGCATTTTATGTCACAATTACACACACACACACACACACACACACACTGCTTGGCATTTGGAAATCGACTAGTAGGGGATTGAGTCTGAGAGACCACAGGTTCAAATCACAGTTCTGCCACCTATTGGCCATGTGATTTGGGGATATTGTTTGACCTCTGAGTTTCACACAATGCTCTATAAACCGCGTTTTTAAAAATCTAGCAATAAGGTTATTGGGATGATTACCTATAAAAAATGTTGCATGTTACATAAAATGTAGCCACCAATCCAGACAGTATGTAAAAGGCTTTGATTATCATGCTAAGGAGCTTATCACATAGACCAGAGAGAGCCATTAAAGGGCTTTATTTGGGGGATGAGAAAATTAGATATCCACGTTAAAAAGACAGCTCTGGTGGTTGCAGGGAGCAGGCCATGGAGTAGAAAGACTCAAGGTAAGGAGACCAGGTAGAAAGTGTGGGATCCAGGTGAAGATGGGGCCTCAGTTTCTATCACAGTAGAGAGAGCAGCTTAAAGTGGCATTCAAGAAGGACTTGGCCTGACACGTTGGGGGTGGCAGGTGATGGGAGGTAGGGCTCAGTGATGCTCAAGTGAGATCCGCTGCAAATGAACACACCTGGGGAACACAGCAGGGAGGCTCATGGCTGGGAGGAGATATATCTCAGCTCATTGAAGAAGGAAATTTCAAACAACTAAAGCTGCCATCCCTGCAACAAGCTGCTTTGTGAGACAACCTGCAAACAAAGCTGGAGAACCTGCCAGAGCAACTGAGGCAAGGGGTCCCAAGGGGGTGGGCTGGGTAGGGGGTGGAGGTGGGAGGCTGGGCCAGCTGACCTGTAAGTGTCCCTCAATCCACAAGTCTCCAATTTCATGCACCCTCACAAAGGGAATCCTCCATTGACCAATCCCTTCCCATTTTCTATCTAGGGAGAGTTTGAGAAGATTAAATTGGAGCACACGGACTGAGTGTTGACAGACGTTTGTTAGTATGGGGGAAACTGGAATTTCTACCAATTATGTTTGGACACCTGGAATTAGGAAGTATTTTTTTCTAAACGGAAACATCCTTCTCTAGGTTAAGATGATAAAACTTCCACTTTAATAAGACGTTAACATAAAAAGGTTCAGAGAACTTCTGTTTTGCCTAACAGATCCTGGATATTTTTGTATTATCTGTTCTACACAGGAAGACAATAGGTTGCTGACCCTCTGGCTGTGGTCATTTCTCCTTTATCAAAGTACATAGTCATGAAGACAGCAGGGCACATAAAGCCAGAAATCTTAAGGAGAGTAAAGTTGTGCAAAAGTTGGGCTTTGGAATCAGACTGACGTGAGTTCAAATCCTGACTCTGCCTGTTAGGGAGACCTTAGGCAAGTTCATTAACCCCTCTGAGTTGGTTTTCTCATAAATAAATAGGGGACACTATCTACTTTCCTTGCTCAAGTGTTGATGGTTGTTGATGTACACAAGAGACCTTGCGTACATGTAGGTGCTCAACATATGGACCTTATTTTTATTGCTAGTACTAGCAAAGAGCAAAATGTCTTCTGGTTAATGCAAAGGAGTTGTAAGAAATGAGTTACAAGCGAATTTACCAAATGATAGAAGGATGCCTTTTCCTGTCTCCTGGGAAAAAGTGAGTTGTAAATAGTAGGACTAACTTGGTCCGAGGGAGATGAAGAAAGCCAGTATGGTACAGAGAACTGTGAGACTTCAGACAGTACTGCTGAAGAGATTTCAAGCGTCCAGAAGAGAAAGTTCGTCCCTTTTCTAAGGGAGAATCTTGTTGAGTTTGTGGGGTACTTCTGTTCCAGCCACAAGGTAGCTTCTATACCTGAGCCTGGGCCATTTAACCCCTGGCCTGCTGCTCTGCCATGAGGTGGAGGAACTCGAAGGGGCTCAAATTCAGCTCACCCATGCAGCTTTTTGGAGGCATTGGGATGTCTGTCTAAGTCCCCTGGTTTGCACACCAAGTGGCTGCTTTCCTCCCAGAAAGCCAGAGCTCTGAGGATCCTGATTACTTAGGCAGCTCAGGCATAGTGGGGAGTCCTTGACTCCCCAAAAGAAAAACAGGGCACAAGAGGGAAATGAGGGATGGATGTCACTTTAGAATTTTAGAGTCTACTTTCTAGCCACACAAAGTGCAGATGATCTGCCTTCTCCCTGGTTTCCCGGCTCCCTCACCTCAAGGTGCCCCCCTTCCCCTCCCTCTGGCACTGGAGGGAACATGCCCCTATTGAGTTTGAGCCTCACAACAATGGAGAGGTGTGGACAGAAAACAGATACAGAGAGAGCCAAGAAATGAAATTGCCCAAGGTCATAAATTGGCCAAGACAGCTCTCAAACCCAGATCCCTGACTCCAATCCAGTGTTTTCTCTTAAACAGAGCCGCCTCAGCAGCAGTCATGTTGCCAAGGCTAAGAGTGAAAAGTCCAATCTGTCCCCTTGCCATTGGCTAGTTAAGCATCAGGGTAACTCCCAGCTTTGGAACTCCTCAGGGTCATCTGAATCACACGGAATTTGGCTTCCCTCACTACCTGACCATTGCAGATGGCTCTGGTTTCTGAAATATGTGCCCAGAGGCAGTCTTCCAGAACTCTGACAGCCACTGCAGAGGAGAAACTCCCACTCTAGTAGTCTAACACCAGCATCAAAGTCAGAGTTATTTTTTATTTTACTAGAAATAGTTGAATGTGCATGACTCCTGTTCACAGCTGTGAGCAGGTTGCAACACTAAACTTCTCAAGTTTGCAGTGGTAGTCTCAAGTCTAAGAACTCTGGGTTCATTAGAATAATAGGAAACCAAGCCTTCTTTTTCTTATCTACAACTGCTGGCAGAGAGAAAACCTATGCTAGGGGTACTCAAACAAGAAGTTTCCTTTTCTTCCTTTCAAGCCCTGGAACACCCATTAGTCTATTTTCCTATTTTCTCATTGTATAAGCCATCTTTAGTTTATAATGAGTTTGGAGTTATTAAGAAGATACTGAATCCCCAGCTGTTGGAGCTAAATTAGAGTACCGTGCCGCTGCGTTTACAGTTAACTGGAGAAAATGCAGGCTCTCTCCAAAGAACAGGGCGAACTTGCATTTGAACGCTCTCTTGCTACATTTATCATAATGAGTTTTCTTTCCAAAAAGATAAGACCCAGTTTTCAAAGTGAGGGGGAAACTTAGCATATCCTGTACCACGGGGCTGTCGCTATTCAGGCCCAGGAAACTGAGCCGACTCAGGGAAACAACCTCAACTCCAGATCTAAATTTAGCTGCAGGTTAAATAAGCAATGCACACTTTTCATTTCTTTTTAAAATTGGATCCCGTCTTTTCAAAGCCAGCTCCTGCACACCCTCGTGCATGGGAACCAGGGAGACAGAACTGCAGTTGACATTCACTTCCAGAGCCAAGGACTCCAGCGTCCTCCTTTCTCAGCAAACCTTTCCCTAGTGGGACTGGAAAAGAGAAAAGGGACCACGTTTGGATCCTTGAAAGGCAAGTGGCAGAGACATGGACCAACTGGTTGTGGCTCAGCAGCACTTGCCCCCTCGCCCCCACATCCGACTTAACTGGTCAGAGGAAGCAGGGGTGAGGGACTCAGGCATCGACCTGTTTTAGAGTCTCCTCAGGTGATTCTAATACGCAGTCATGACTGACAACCACTGGTCCAGATGGCCTTCAAGCGGATATCAATGCTTTGAAGGCTTTGACCCATCCTCATTTTAAAAGCTAAGTGATGCCTAAGTAACAATAATACAGAGAAAGTTAAGGGTGGCCACATCTATATAAACCTCCGGGAAGTCCGGGGTACTAGGGAAAGTTTGAATGAAGGCCCGTAGATATTCTGTGGAGTCTGGGCATTTCAGTATTACAACTCTTGAAGAGAGAAAAGTTGAAGAGTGCCCTGCCCTTGGGAGGCTGGGACTTCAGCAGGCAGCTGGAAAGAGTCAGGGGACATGTCATGGCCCCCTATTTGGCATGATATGATCAGTTCATGAAGGGGGAGGAGGGATGGAAAATAGAGCAGAGTGCCATCCAACTGCCCCAAGGAAACTCGCCAGGTTCCCAAGCAGATGGACCTAGAAGCACTATGATGCTGACGTTACCACAGCACTGTGGCCAAGGGCTACGTTCTTGAGTTTGCATCGTGGTTCCATTACTCACTAGCTTTGTGACTTTTAGCAAAGTATTTATTATTCATTAGCAACTTAGTAAGGCATTATTAACCCTATTAATGGATGAGAAAACTGAGGCTCAGAGAGATGAAGCCTCACCGTGTTCTTGCCTAGGCAATTTGATACCAAGGGCTCAGTCTTTACACTGGCTCACTCCTAGGTCCCCTTTCCGGGAAGCAAAGCTACAGAACCTGAGTGCTAGTGAGGGCCAGTGAAGCCCTTTCTTATTCTGATTTGTTTTCAAAGAGAAAGGTTTGGGATAACTGATAGGAATTTTTTACAATAAGAAAGACAATGTAGTTTCTTGCTTCATCTAGCATTTATGGTTAACATTCCAAACACCAACATAAAGATTAATATTCTAAAGTATTTATGCAATTGGTATGAATCTTGAGTGAATTCCTTGTATTTTGCTCTTTTCCCCCCATAGAAACTGCTTAGACCTTGCAAATTTGGCTTCTGGTCGTGGAGGACACAAGTCAGTCAAAGCAACCTCACTTACCGGAGGGAATCCCTTCCTCGTAAGCATCACGGAGCTGGGGCTGGAAACTCAGAGAACCACGATTCACCGATGACCCTGATTTGCCCTCTGGGCTCAGTTTACTGATCTATAAACTTCAGATGTTACTCGAACTTGATTTCTACGACTGTAACACTGAAATTTAAATAAAAAGCTCTCTAGAGGGATTCTGTTAAAACAGACTCTGTTATCTCAAAGCACTACTCACTTTATGTCTTTGTTCACCTGAGATGACGGAGGTTAGCTGTAAGATTGGAGAAAACCCAAGTTCCAGGTGGGTGTGCTTCCTGGGAGTGGCCTGGTCAATGCCATCAGGTCAGCTGCTGCCATCAGAGTTCTAGGAAGGCTTTTTGGCCTTGTGGGTCTGTTTGAACAGACGTTACCTAATTTAGGAGAAATATGCTGTCCCATTTCCTCTGAAGTATGCCAGAGGCTTGTGCAAGCCACTCCCAAATTCAAGGTGCTGCTGAAGGTTTGGGCAAAGAACTCAATCCTGGGTAGACGACTAGTCGAAAGTCAGGGGAGTGAGCTATTATGCAATAAATCGCCCCCAGAGATGAACAAAACTTCGTCAGAGGACTGCAGCTGCATCTAGAAGGGCAGAAATGTGGTGAAGCTGATGATGATGATGGTGATGACAGACTGTAAGGTAAAATGATGTTATTCTTAGAGGGTGGACCCAAACAGGTGAGTGTCTGGCACTGGTGGGAGTCAGGGGATGTGGAGATGAGGCTGCCCAACATGCCGTATGTCAGAGACACAGGGGAGCCATGTCACATTCAGCCTGCTGGCTTTGACAGAGCAAGGTGGAAACTGATCAGAGGTAGCCTTCTCTCCATGGGACACCACTATAGGTTTTATGGACATGCAAATGTGTCAATCTTAGTATGTGCTGATAAATTGTGGAGGCCTCTAACAACCATCATATCTTGATATTGATCATCTGGCTATGACCTTAAAGTCACAATCTATATTCTGTGCCACTAATGAGGGGAGGTGAGTATTTCTTGGGCCCCTACCATGTATCTGACAGAGCTTGACATACAACCTCACAGATAGACTCAACAACCTTCTGAGATAAATAATATAACCCTTATCTTTATACATGGTAGACTGAGCTTCAGAGAGGTGGGACAGTTTGCCAAGGAGACTTGAATCCAGGGCCACCTTTCCCCCGTCCTGTGACACCTGCCCAACCGCAGCCATTCCACACACACTCATGCAGCCCTACTACCCACCACCGCATCTAATGTTGTGAACTGCAGTTTTAAACACTTTATTAACTGTATGCTATCCAGGAAAGGCAGGTTAAAGGAAAGGGGTGAGGGGGAGTCTCTTAGTCAATAAGAAAGAAGTATGTTAACTAGTTGGTATAAAATAGAAAAAAAAAAGTTCAAAAAATGGCAGCTTGCTCATCATTTACACACAGCTTTATTAGTGATTTGCTGGAACCACTGAGAACCCCTGCAGGCACACGTGCTGCTTCGGGGAACAGCACGCAGCTCTGATGCTCTTTTCCACCTAGGAGCATGGGCCACGGGAAGGCTGCTCACACCCAGTGCTGTCCTGCGCTGAGGGCTGTGCTGAAAGTTCTCAAGGCCCGGTGAGTCCCCCTCACGGCCAGAAGCAGTGACCCAGCCTGCGCGTGGTGGCCGGCCTCCCGCAGGTGCCTGGCCAGCTCCTCTGCATCCCAGCGCCCCTGCTGGCGGCTGGCCAAGAGGTGGTCGATGGCACGCGTGTAGTAGGGAGTGGAGATACACTTCACCAACAGCTTGGCGTCCAGGAGTAGGGACAGAAGTTCCTCATCACAGTTTGAATCATTCACCTTCAGGAAACAAGACAGGCAAAACGTGAGAGGACATCTGCTTAGTCCGTGTCTCCCTCAGACTCTCCACGCCGTCTACTGGGTTGTGATGTGTTGCATTTTTGTGTTTTAGCATCATACATACTTTTGCCCGGTTTAACAACATCTGCTCCAAAAAGCATGCGTAGGGCATAAGCTTATCTCTGAGGTCACAGACACGGGATGACAGACACGCTTTCCTTTTAACATAAGACATACCAAGAATCCCACTTGACTCATGCTGTGGCTACCACATACTGAGAGCCAGAAATTGTGTTAAACAGTGTACAAGTATCACTTCATTGAGCGCTTCCAGTTCAACCCAGTGAAACTGGCACTTTTACCTCTCAGTTTACAGATAAGGACACTGAGGTGTAAGACCTTTGCTTAACACTGGAGCCAGAATCTGAATTTCATCAGCCTTGGCTTCAAAGCCTGGCTCTTAACATTTACCATTTCATTTGTACCTTCACCGTGGTCCGTACTCTTTAACTCCAAATCTCTCTTAGTGTAGAGCCACAGTGAAAACATCTTTTCAGAACCAGAAACCCTTCTGTCCTACTCTGCTGAGAAAAGAACACGTCCCTCAAGCCCACTGATGTGACAGGGTAACTGGCACCGGGCTTTTCAGTTGTTCTCGCCTGAGCTTCCAGGAAGCTCAGACCACCCTTACCTTTTTCAAACGTGTTTTTACAGGTTCTTTTGGCTTGTGTATTCTCTGTGGTTTCTCCTTGGTCTTATCTTCTATGTATGGTTTTCCAAGGCTTTGATAGTTTGTATTTTTCTATTTTACATTGTCCATATTTTTGTAGGGAATCAAGTCAATACTGATCATCTACGAAAGTTCAGAGCTTCTCATTTACACTGGGGTATCCTAAAACAGCTCCGTGATAGGTTCTTCTCAATGTTACTGTACACTTTTGATAATTTTGATTGTGGGACCCTCAGAAATAACGTCAAAGACAATTAACTAATGTTTAGACCAACTATGTTATACAATTGTACACAATGTTCTCTTCCTGCAAGTTCTGTGACAAGGAGGAGAGGCTATTGGAGATGACAAGGTCAACTGTGTCCACTGGCTACAAAGATTAAAATGAGAAGTACTGAGAGTGAAAGTTACTGCCCATCATCAGATAGCATGGCTCTTTCCTACAACCTAGGAATCGTTCAAAACCCAACATAACATCAGCTCCGATGCCATGTTCTCTAACTTTCTTGGCCAGGCTGATTCCTCCTTCCTTTGTGCTCCCAAGATACCTGACACATGCCCCTTCATGTTGCATTATAATAATCATGTGTCTGTTTTCCCTGCTGGACTGGGAGATTCTTGAGGGCACAGAGGTTTTATCATCTTTCTGTTTCAGCATCTAGTTTAATTAACATTTGTTAAATGGCTGAGTGAACCTACATTATTAAACTTTGTCACATTTTTTGTAAACGGCAGAAGTACATGATAAAGACCCTATCTCTGCAGAGCATCTGAATAGAGTTAGACTCTAGAATGCAAGAGTCTTCCTGCAAACCCTCAGCGTCTTATCTCTGGCCTCTAATTTCATGAACACTTGTACACATAACTTACCCTCCTTTGACCCAGGAAGACACTTAGGTTGAATTCAATTTAGCTTTGTTTGTTTGTTTTGGTTCTGTTTCCTGCTAGATGGCAGGAAAAACAACTGGTGAGAAGGACTAGCTTTTCTGCTAAAAGGAGCACAAGAGCTCTCACTGCTCACCGGGGCTGCCTATGGGTTCTGCGTGTCTTCTTCCCAACCACCCTCCCTCTCTTCATACCTAGCAAACAAGAACCTAAACACCACAGAGCTCCTGCACTCACCATGACAGTGTCTGTGTGACAGACCCTGCCAGGCACTTTATCTCTAAGCCTTCAGACATGCCTTTAAGACAGTTTTAACCTCATTCAGTGAGGTCAAAGTCGTGTGTCATATGCTGCACCGTGGTGGAGCTGGGCTAGGAAACCCCATCCTGACTAATTTACTTGCTTATTGTTTTCCGCCAGAATATGAGCTGCTGCAGAGCAGAGATCTTGTCTCCTCTGCTCACCCCTGCCTTCCCCATGCCCAGAATGGTTGGCCACATGTTAGGAGTTCAGCAAAATTTGTGGAATGAATACATGAATGAATAAATAATTCCAAAGCTCACGCTCTTTCACTCTAGGCTGCAACCTCCACCTGCACACGTGTTCTCTCTCTCTCTCTCTCTCTCTCTCTCACACACACACACACACACGGCATCTGAGTTACCGTATGTGTTGTTATGTTGGTTTACCCTTAAAAACCAAAGAATCCCTCCACCTAACCCTCTGGGAGACAACAGAGTGTGTGCCAGGATGC